>JAPZEB010000021.1:16873770-16903506 GCA_029783705.1 Chaetodon striatus | reverse complement strand
ATAACATTTGAATCAATTCAACACATATTGTATGCATTTAAACAAAGTGACAATTATTATGTCAATACAGAGCGTTTCTCCATACTGCAATGACATTAGCGTGATTTGATGATGCGTTTCAAATGACATGCGCAACGACTTTCGGTCAGCCAGAAAATGCGGAAAAATCGCGGGTCTTTCGAAAAATTGCAAGCCCTTGCAAACATTGCGGACTTTTGATGAATTTGTGTTAATTATTGTGATCGCAAGATCGCGATTTTCTGGAGGGACTGTTTAGTAAAGACTGCACTGGGTTCTCACAGCACAAATCTTGCGGGAGCGAGCAGTTTCAACTTTGCTGCCAGTGGGAATGGACGGTCAAAACATAAACTGCAGGACCTGTGATACGTTGGAATACAATAAAATTAGGAGCATGACTCCTGATGAGTGCATGAATCGTCTGTCTCTCACTGGCCCGCTCTGTGTACCTTGTCATTCTGGCCGATCACAACCAAGTTAGGTAAACTTATTGACCTTAAAACATGGTACAGAATGTGAGAAGCATTTGTGTGGCAAGTGTGCCTGAGCATACATTTTAGCAGCTATAGCAACTTGTTTCAAGTCAGTTTATGATGTGCCTGTTTGAGTTAACCATCCCTAAGAGTGTTAAGTTAGCCCAGTGCCACCTACAGGAGCTTCTGACGGCTCACACATTGTGTTTTGGAGGAAATAAATCCCTGTTAAAAGTAAAAATTGTCTTCTGACGTGTTGCTGCAGACAGACAAGGGACCAAATCATCTGTCAAACTGCCAAGAATTGCCAGTGTCACAGATGATGAGGGGCTCAAAAACAAACAAACAAACAAACAAACACACAAAAAAAACACTTACAGACAGGGAAAATTATTCTGACCACTTTCAAGAGCCTGACAAAGGAGTGCGAGTATGTGACTGACTGACTACACAAACAAATGTGGGGTTTATGTTCTGGCAAAGTATATCATTTTCCCTAACGAGGGAAAACGCTTCAGGGATGAGGATTATCTTCTCCTTGGACCAACAATATCTCAGAGAATCTCTCCTAACAAAACTAATCGGAAACTTTTTGTGTATCTTCAAGAAGTCTTTTTCCAAACACAGGTGTTGGAAAATGGGCATCATGGATCATCTTATATTCCGGCCAGTACATTGTGTTTAGAGAGAAAAGTAATGCTGCCCAGTTACATCTTTTATCTCCATTACTAGACACATTTTTACATTTTTAATAAACATATTTACAAAGTGATAAAATGTTAATACTAAAGACAAGTGAGAAAATTTTGGTAGCAACATATATCATCATCTGTTTGTAGGAACTTAAACATGGCAATGATTTTTGACTTTGTAACCCACTTTTCTCAATTGTTGGTGTTCCCCAGTTCTTTTGGGCTGTGAGTAATAAACGGGCTACATTTGTTTCTTCCTCTTTCTTCATTTTTTTTTACCAACACAGCAAGACAGTACTAACACATCCAAACTCAGGGGTATAGCATCTTCCCTTCAGCATAAGGCACTCGCTCTCTTGTGTATCACTCATACCTGTCCCCACAAAACAAGGGCAGGTAGGAACCAATAAGCTCATAAACAAGGGAACACACCACTTAAACACCGCACTTGAATGTACAAATTAAACAATATACAAAGTGCTATAAATGACAATGAAATAATCATTTAGCAGTAACTCAGTAATGCTGATCCATTAATAAATAACACAGTCACTTAAGTAACAAAAAAATAACCCCAGAATATATTTTGTGCAGTAATTGTGGATGCATTTTTTTTAGGTAAGCATGTGGTTATAGTTCTGTACAACTTGAATAAGCCATTAAAAAGTCAATGCTGACATGAAGCACAAGACAGGGCATGTTTTTAACCAAACTACAATCTCACCCTAGCACTAACCAAAATGTTAGCAGCCTAAACCTAACAACCTGCTCGCTGCACCTCAACTATTCCAGTATAACTTGACTGTGGTACGATAATGTAGCACATTGATAGTGAACATAAACCACGCAGCATTTATGTTTCTTCAGATTTTTTTTGGCAAAACAAATGAGTAGGATATAAATGTAGTTTCTAGGGGACAGAGTTGATGTACAGTACTATAAAAATGACTTCACAGAGTTGATACCTCATAAAATAGGCCACGTGCACGTTTGAGATTCTATGACAATGTAGAGCTATTATTACTGCCAGTCTTCTGTGCATAAATTGAACAAACTCTGTTACATCTGTTGCGTTTTATTGTATTCTCTCTCTTGTTTTCATTTTCAAAAAAAGTAAAGTAAAGAAAAAAGAACAAGATGCATTGTTTGCTCATCTATTCCTATTTCTCAAAATGCCCGGTCTCCTGTTGGTTTCAGGGCTGGGGTTCTTTGACCACCGCCATGGCTGCAATTCCTCCCACACAGGAGAGAATGGCATGACATTTACCAGAGCTGCAAGGCGGTAATAAATTTTTTTGAAATGGCACGGCTGGAATATACAAAGCTGAAAGGACCCACGCTGGGCCCCACTGGGACTCCTTCACACTAGCCTGCTAAGCCCATTCAGATGGGGGCAGTAATTACAGGCATGGAGGCAAAGCTGAACTAATTCATACAAGGTGTAAAGCATTCGCAGACCAAATGTCGGTCAGTTTACTGTTGGAGCACCCCTTGTATTTAACCATAACCATTATGACTGGGATATTTGTGACAGCTCCACTGATTTACAGTTACCACAGTGACCTCACTTCTTCAAATGATCAATCTCATTATGACTTCATCACCATGAATTTAATTTGAGGTGATTAATTATACACACAACTAAAGCCATGAATCTTGGGAAGGAAGTTAATCATAGACCGCACTGGAATACACTCATGCAGTTGTGGATTTGTACACTTCTCCTCGCCGACCACAGTTTTACTGCCCTACAGTATAAAAAGCTTTAGCAACTCATCTCTCCTGGACCACAACGCTGACAGATTGCCACCTGTAATTGTGAACTGGCTCCTCATCAAAGTATTATGTTGCTACCATATCAAACTGTACAACCACAACACAGGAGAAAATACTCAGTTGCAATCAGGTCTGCCATTATTTGGAGTCACACACACAAAGCCACTGAATTTGCCTAACACTGTGAAGGATATTTATTTCCATCGACAGACATTTGTCCATGAATATATTGTTTGTAGAATACCATTGGGAGCAGTAACCTCCAGCTCAAAGGCCATATTTTCTGATTTTAATTGGATGTCTTCACAGTAGCATTGAGAGGTCTCTGTTGCGATACAAAAGAGGAAACTAAGAATACCACTGCCCTTTCATTATTCCCATAAACACTACAATTGCTCTACAGTGACATGAGAACTTTTGTAAACTCTGAATACCATACAGGCACTTATTAACTGAAGTTACACATGAAAGGCAGCTAATTAAGAAATCGGTTTTTACTCCGTTATCTGCTCACTTGAATGTCTGCCTGTCTTTCTGTCTGTCTGTCAGTTCATTTTGTTGTTTAAGCAATTTCAAATGTGACTGAGACAGCAACCAAAAACATCATCTCAGTAGGGTGGCACTGAAGCAGTCATAATCAAAATCACATCTCAGCGTCTTTGATATGAAAGCTGACCCCCCTGTGAACATGGAAATCAATCTCTTTGACTGGCACTGAGACTTTTTTTTTTTTTCATTACATGAGTAAAAATACAGCGCATTATTTTTCCCAAGGACCTTCTTTCACTCTCAGTCGTTTTTTTCTTTTAACTTAATTTCAGAAGTGTTTAAATGTATTTGTATCTGTGAAAAGCTACACTTTGTAATCTGTTTCTTTTCAGATAACGGCCTCTGTGGCCTTTCTTTTATGCACTACGTCAGCTGCAGAAGCCAGCGAGGGAGAGTGCAGGTATGTGTCTGAAAGTATGTATGGGAGAAAATGAAAGGCGGCAAGTGATCAAATGAAAGCCTAATAACATGAGAGAGCAAGAGAGAGACTTTCTCACCTGCAAGTATTAATAATAAAAAAAAAAAAAAAAATCTTGTTACAGCATGTGGATGTATTATCTCCTTCAACTGAGACCCTCATTTTTCCCTACTCAAATGAAGCTGTGGTATCATGCAGCAGTGGAAGAAGTATTCTGATGTGTTACTAAAGTAGAAGTACGCTCCAAAAACCCAAACTACTCCGTTACCAGTAAACGGAGAATATTACTAAAATAAAGAGCGCAAGTATTATCAGAAAATATACTTTAAGTAAAGGAAGTAAACATACTCATTATGAAGATTGGCCCCTGCCAGTGTTGCAGTTTTTATCTATTAGTGATTTGCAGCGTTGGGGAGTAACTAGTTACATGTAATGGAGTTATGTAATTAGATCACAAAATAAATGTAATCGTAATCAGCTACAGCTACTGAGAAAAGATATGTAATTAAATTACAGTTACTAATCTAAATGCTGGTGATTACATCTGTGTATATTTATTTTCCGCAGAAAGCTTATGATGTCCAATATGACACTATTTCTGTTGCTTTATATAGTTTCACTGGCTGGAATGTCTTCTTTGGCGTATTTTGACAATGCCAGTCATCAAAGTGTGTCATATGGATTACTGTTTTTTGGGGAGTTTTTCCTTATCCGCTGTGAGGGTCCAAAGGACAGAGGGATGTCGCATGCTGTAAAGCCCTCTGAGGCAAAGTGTGACTTGTGATATTGGGCTTCATTAATAGAATTGAAATTGACTGACTGAAAGTCAGTGTCCGGTTTAAAACATTTGTCAGTAATTAAGTGTAATAAGTTACATTAGTTTAACATAAGAATTTAAACAGCTACATTACTTATTACATTTTCTACATGGTAACTAGTAACCTGTAACCTATTTCACATTCAAAACTAACCATTGCAACACTGCTGATTTATTTTAAGCACCATCTTAAAGTGGCTGCTTAAGGTGGAGCTGATTTTAACTATTTATCATCGTGTCTCAAAGTTCTATCAATAGACTGAATCACAATGTTAATTTACAATAATTTCTTCATAGAAAACCCCTGTATCATGTCATGTACATAAAATGAAACCACTGAGCAAATGCTGCCTCAATCAGTTAGTTTTCAGCCACCCAAAAGGCCCAATTAAAAGAGTGATATCAGTTTAAGTGTATGCTATATTTAGGATATTTCCACAGCTTTACCTTGCCATTAAACAGCCCTTTATGACAGGAAACTGAAGCTGTTATCTCAAAGCCACTACACTACATTGACACTACATTGAATTTGCTGGTCTACCACTGCCTCTTCTGGTTACTGTGTAACGTTAAGGGAAGAAAATATTCCGAATATAGTCCACATTTGAACTGATACTGATTTTTTTCTGTAGGTTTTATAGGTGGCTAAAATGCATTGTGCTACAGCCCCTGTCCACAGCAGGACATTGCTGAGCTTCTATGGTGGTAGATTTGGTTTTTCAAAGATGATAGCAAAGCAACACAACATATAAAATACGCACAGCAGAAATGTCAGATAGGTTGCACCATGCTGTTTAACTATAGGCCTGTCAATGTTACAGTTACATGTTTGCCGAATAACATATCTCTGCTAATAACAATCAATAGCAATTTGTCTACCTGACAGTGATTGTTGTTGTAAGGGCGATGTTACAGTGATTCAGTCTATAATAATGTATTATAGTATATAGGCACAGTACTTTAGTAAATGTACTTACTTACATTCCATCAGTGGTATTATGTTGAAAAAGGAGCAACTGAGCAACCACACCATACTGGAATTACTAACAACAGATCCGTTTCCTCTTTCATCATTTTAATATCTTTGGTTATAAAATTATAAGATTTAAAGTTTGCATTTCTCAAATTGTGACCTCCCCTTTATGGATTTGAGCCACAGAGACCCACTGTTGGCTTATTTACCTCTGACCTTTGTGAGTTTGTCAAGAAAAATCTTCAAAAAAAAAACTCTACACGGTATTGGAAATCAGACGCAAGTCTACCCCTGACACTGATCCGCTGCTGACAAATACAATCCTATCAAGTTCATTCAGTGGAGGTGTTGTCCACGCTAAGTTATGCACTTAATGGATATGGTATAGAGTTTCAGGTTCCTGTTGTTGCGGAGGTTGGAGGCCTTTAAAAGCCACCATGAGCAAGTTATTCAGCACTGATCCCCTTCCTGACTGTAATGAATCTTACCATGGGGTTTCTCTGGAAAGTAACCCAGAGAGTGACAGCTTCAGAAGGAATAAGGACAAACATTTCTTTGTCACACAATAGCATCGATGTGTCTGGTAAATCCTAGAGTGCATGCAAGTGAACTGAAACCAGTCAATCTGTAGGTATTAAATGATGAGATGGTGAAAGATATTTGGCACACAGTGGCACTAATGCATAATATCAACAGAGGGATTGCATCGGTTAAATATATTTACACAAGAGATGCAATGCTTAGTTCATTAAACCACTGAGTCAATAGAATAGAAATTGGCGAATGTATTTATAATTGATTATTAAGTCATTTTTAAAGCAAAGATGTCAACACTCTCCAGTTTCAGCTTCTTAAATTTGAGAATATTCTGCTTTTCTCTGTTTTATATCATTATGAATTTTATGTCTTTGGGTTTTTGGACACCTTAAAACTTAAGTTTTAAATTTTATTAACAGAACAACAAACTGAGAAAATAAACGGCAGATTAATTCATAATTAAAATAATCATTATTTTATTTAAAGAATTTTTTGACTACAAAGGATACAAGAATTAATTCATGATAGGGATTCTGTCAGGTGAGAAGCCACAGAAAAGTGCATAGATAGATACTAGTCTGAAATTATCTTAACACTGGTATTTAGTGTATTATATAGGATTAGGATAGATTTAATGCTGCATACATGTCAAATCAGACCATGAAAAGTGTCGCATAGCTCACCTACAAGCCTCAGACAAAACTGCAGTGTTAGTTTATATCCTCCAACTTGTACAAAAGGGGAAAAATACCTTAAATTTTAATTAAAACGGCGTACCATAAAGTACCAGATACTGCTATAATCACGACTAAGAGGAAAGTGTATGTGAGTCCATTTGGATGTTGCCTGATATAGTGACATACAGAATCAAATATAATGAGCAGTAAAATTTTTATTCAGTCAGAAGAAATCCTTTCAGCATTAAGACGAGAACTGCAGCATATAATCCATAAAAAAACACATGAAATGTTAATAGATTTTAATGATTGATGCAAAGATAATTGGAATGTCAGAAATGAAGAAGTATAGAAGAACAGAGGTGTTTTGGAATATAATAGTTGAGCTGATGGCAGGAATTCAATCAAGTTATGGCTATTGCAAAACTTGATACAAAAACGACTCCTCGAGAACACAAAGTGATGAAAACCTGAAAAATCCAATCGCGATTGAATTCTGTTCACTTTCATTCTTTACCCTCAAGCAAATACATAAAAAAAGGAGTGATGGATGGACGGATAATATGAGATACTGTATCTCACTGTGCTGTAAATGCCACATGAAATAACTGTTAGCCACTTTCAGTCAAGTTCAGACAAATTAAAAAGAGATTATTTTACTCTCAATAACAAATCTATAAACTGCAAGAGCAGAACTTCCAACTATAAAAATACAAGAAGCATCATGTTAATTGCTGCACCTGCTTTTGAATGCCATACAGACACAGTTCTGTCCGTGATTTCTGCGGCAAATGTTTTTGCATAGAAATTATTACCACATGCACAAACATGCATTAATTGGCCTGCTGTGTAGATATTACAAAGAGAGCCTTCTGACCCCACCATGACCACTGACGGTAGATATATTTCCTTGACAACAGAGAGCCACTGCAACCACAGATGTATAATTTAAGACCCACTCAATAGCTAAGGGTGAAACAAACATCGGCTCTTCAGTATTTAAATTAGCTTTATTCCCTAGTCATTTGAATGCAATAAATAGGTCAGGTGAAACTAAATTGATTGAGACAGTCCCATGGGGGTTTTTGGAGGAGCTCTACACGCACTGTAGCTTTGGCCTGTACCTGTACATCGGACAAGTGATCATCCAACACTCCTCACACTTAAGCTCTGAAGAAATTCACTTTATAATTGGATTTGGTCACAATGCAATCCAAATACAGACCTAGAAACCTTATCACTGATCCGCTGTTCAGCAGACTTTAACACAGGCCCAGCACTTAAAGCTACGGAACAGTGTGGAGAGCTGAATGGGCAAACATGCACCTTCACCTCTGTGCCTACTCATTCCAGCATTTAAATGCCCTGAAAACCTACTTTCTCGGTCTACTTTTTACTATAGTGACCTACAAGAACACTTTATTACCTGCCATGGTTTGGTCAATTCATATGAGAGATCTCTGTATTTCTGTTTTTTTCCTCTCTGTGGGCGGGCATCAGTTGGATATGGGTGATGTCACACACTTGCATGCACCAATCAGGGTTGAGCAAAACATGAATCAGAATCTGATGACAGCTGTGGGGTTGTTTGCTTATGCCACTGTCAATCATATCTGATGAAACTGCATGCACACAGCACAGAAATGTGGAGTGTTAAATAAATGACAGAAATTAATAAGAAGTTCTGTATGTGACATTCAGAGCATTAACATAGCAACGCACCACTATTTGCTATGTAAAGATATAGATGAGTAATGGCACCCTGAGAAGAGAATTAAGTTATCCCTTTGTGAATGTTACAATTCGAGCTTTACTGTGGTTGGCTTAAGTAAGCCTGTCCACTTGCGCGTGCTCATTGCTGCTGCTTTGGACTGCGCTCGTCTGGTGGTTACTGCTGATGTCAGGTTGGCTGCATTGTGGAGGTGTAGTGCCTCTTTGTTCTGTCAGCACTTTTCCAGAAGTTTATCATTGTTTATGGAGTTAGCACCGTTAGCTGCCAGTCGGATGTTTTTTTCTGAACTTTAACTTTGACTGATACTTAGTTGAGCATGAGCATTTAATGTTACAGGAAAACGTTTAAGATTTAAATTTAAGGGGAACAAAAAATGAACTTCAGGCACTCATGCGTGCAGCAAGAACAGATGCATTTGGATTCAGTTAAAAAGCCTTTATTTCAAAACATTCAAAGCTTTTATGTTTGCTTGACTGCTGTCCACCCTTTTACACCCCGACAAAGACCACAGAGATGAAATCAGTCGGTGTTTTAAATGTAAGCAGCCATGTTTTGATATAAAGGCTTTCTAACTTAATCCAAATGCATCTGTTCTGCCTGAACAGTGCCTGAAGTTCATTTTTTGTTCCCTCAAGAGCACCTGCGTTTTTTCTTGAGTATCATATGATTAAGACGGTCCTTGAGCACTCCAGTATCTCGTTCTTCAAAGTGCGATTTTGACCAGTATTGATTGACATATCTTGTACATCGGTTTCCTTGGCTGAATTCATATTAGTGAGTGGCTACTGCCCCGCCGCCCTACCACCAGCGCATGCCGAGGTTTTTGTTTAGCCGTGAGCCCACCAAGCAGTAGCGCGCACTTGTTCTTCGGAGGTTAACCATTGAATTAGCAAAACAAAATGACAAAATTGCACGCACACACTAAAAAAAAGGCAATGTATACATCCAATCACGACTACATCTGTACAATTACCCAACCGTAGTATGTGCCTCCTCTGTTAACACAGTCACAATGGAAGACTGAATCTGGCCTGAAGGAGTTTCCCTTAAAGACTTGGTATATGCCCTACAAACAGCACATACAACCACGAGGCAATAAACCTAATAAGAAGTTACTGTCAATCACAGAGCAAAATGCCTCCTTGAACAAATTGCTATTCTTGTCACGTCACGCTTCTTGTACTGTACAATAATACTGCAGAGCGGCAGGCTGCGCAGGGGTGTCCTACTTTAATAAATGAGCTGAGGCTCATATGCTTGCAAAGAAATCACTTGCCCCAGAACATCAGAACTGCAAATGTCCTTATGTAACTACACAGTGTAGTGACAAAGTCAATTTAAGACACATTAGCGGGTTCAGGGTAGCAGAATTATTGCTTTTATGAAGCATAATTTATGAATTTCCACCATATTTATATACTCATGAGTACCTTCAGATTGTCATACAGTCAGTTACAAACATCATTTCCCACACACAAATTATTTTTAACAAAAGTACAAATTCAGGGAGATCTACTGATGAGACGTAACTCCCTCCCACATTGGTGTTATTGACTAGTGCCTCTCTATATCTAAACACACTTAATGACTTTTACATGAACCTGTAATGTGTAAAGGGCAGCAAGCAGATGGTTTGATGGAAATTGATGACAGGTTTAGGAGTCATTAGTAATAATACTGTCTGGCAGCAGTAGTGCAGAAAAGTGGCCCTGCGAGGGTGATCCGCCGTATTGGCCTCCGAGCCTTTCAGAAAAAAACAAACAAAAAAAAAAACATGTGGCAGGAACCAACTGAGAAACCCCGTGTATTAACCATCGATATGCAGTAATTGCCTGCGCTGCATGTTCAAAAGCTCAGATACTGTAGTATGATCAGTGCTGGTTGCTGAGCAGTATTTTCACAACGCCAAAACTATTAGAGTCATTAGTGGCCCTGCTGCGGCGCAATCTTTAGTCTATCCGGAGGGTGACCATTTGGGAATTGCAGGAACACAACTAAGCTGTAAAATTACATTCCATATATTTGCTTAAATCTCGTCTTGATTCAAAGCCGAATTGCTTTGTGGAAGAGTTTTCCACAAACAATAACAATTAGTTTTTACAGTTGAGCTGTTCATAGATTTGTTGTTATGTTTCCTTTACTGTTTTAAAGACTTCATTTGATGTTATGGCTCCATTCTAGAGACATTTTGTTGAGGGACTTTATGGCCCTCTAAGCAAACAATTGTTTAAATTCAATTAAGACTTTGAAATGGCACAGTTGAAAACAGTCCTTTTAAAGCTTTGTTTTTGTGCAGTGTTGACCTATGTGCAATGACTATATCCAGCATAGTGTATATATTGCACATGACAGCAGGTGAACTCTTCAGTGTATGCGCTGTGAATAAAATGGAATCATTAGCACAAAGCTCAACATAATGAGGAATAAACAATAATGGGATGAACCCACTGTGCTTCTGCCCATCAGAGAATTTCATAATTAGCAATTAGTGGTCATTGTATTATAGTCAGTGCAACTCAAATCTGGCTGAAGTGTCTACACTCACTTACCTATCCTGAGGCACTGCAAATAAAATATCCCACTGGATGCAGGCGTGATTAATGTCTGTCGCAAGAAGGGCTGCAATGGCAGATTAGGCATGATTATGAGTGGGCTCATTTATTTTCAACATGTCATTATCTTTTACAACATTGACTAAGCAAATGGCCAGAGTGTGTTTATGAGTGCGAATGTAGGCTGTGTTTTCCTGATCATTAATAGTTTGGAAAAAAAAAAGTTGATGAAGAGAAATGAAATGAAAATTGCATCACACACAAGTGCAATAAAGCGTATAAATCTTCATATAGGAAACAAGGTTAAATTTAAATGTCATTTAACTATTTCGCAAGGAGCTTCTGTTATCAAATTAAACCTCTGCACTTATATTAGAAAATTGCAAAGCACGAAACCGATGATGAAATCTATGAGTCGTGATTACATGTGACGCTGCCCAGGAAATATCAAACTGCACCAGATCAGGTGAAGTATAACTATTTTCTTTTTTAAAAGCTTAAACGTGAAAAAATAAGACTTAAATACAGAAGCTACAGCTAAAGAAATTAAAGGATTTATGAACTAATTAAAAGAGTTAAGAACATGTAAAATGCTGAATGTCAGATTTAAAAAAAGACCACGAAAATTATAATTATGATTGTATAATGCAGTGTATATGCTAGAAAGTTAACTAGACATGACTCCAATCTTCTCCTTGAACACTTCACTCTCTCATATAATTTCTTCCACGCTCATTGCGCCCCTGATCCAACAATATCATTATCAAACATCTTGTATCTTGTCCTCATTAATTATGTTTTCACGTCGTCTTCAAAAACTTAATTATGAAAACAAAATGTTCAACAGCTTTTTTCCTGTATTAGTAGCTGTCTTGTCATTTGACCATTCTGATAAATTTTGATGAGCCTGTTGAGCAAATGTGAATAATTGATGACTGTTTTCCAATGGCTTGATTGTCACAAACCAAGACAAATAGAGTGGAATGAAATCATAAAATATTCACTTGAGTGTTGGCCGGAAAATTATTAATTTCAAAGTCATTTTTACATGGATGCAGGTGTCCTCTTGGAGACAAGGTAACTTGACCATGAACTTTAAGGTAAGGGCCAACACGCATTAAGTGCGCTAAAGAAGTTAAAAGTTAAAGTTTTCTTCCGCTTACAACATGCATCACAGCTGAAGAATGTCGACCAGATACCATCGAGGCATTCAGGCCTCTTAAAGTACAGCAGGTACCAGCAGCTGGGAAGCCTTCAGGTCAAGGTTCAAAGAGAGTTATCTCTAGGAAACACAAACCTTCACTCTGTCCCTGACATTTCTTCTACTTGGTGCTGCAATATATTACAGTGATTGTATTTTGGTGCAGTTGTAAACACTTCTGCAACCCTTCTAGAGAGCATCTCTCACTCAACAAATGTAGCAACACAAGCAACGAGCTTTCAGCTTCAATAAACATCACCTGCATAATAACAATATCAGCATGGATGCTTCAAAACTGTATCACGGTGATCTGATTGCAAAGAGTTTTTTTTGTTTTTTTTCTCAAATGAGCTCTGAACTGCAGTGGTATGTCATGTCTTTATGTCTAAATATTTAAGTTGAAAACACAGAAATACATGGAGATTATTCAATGGATGGCCAGATATATTTTATTTCTCTTTCACCCCATAACCCGATTACTCGTGGTGGAACTGGATTCAGAATAAGTTAAATCTCACTCTTTACATCACGATGACTTGGTGCCATCTACTGTTAATATAGAGATCATATTGCTTGGGGATGTTGTGCATTTAAAAAAACAGCTCAGATGTTTAGTGATTGTGTAAAGCTGGTGTTGTTGGAGCTGTCTGTGTTCGTGTTTTTGTTTTAAAAAGCATAATAACGTTTCATTTTTCTTATTCAGTACAGGACAGCTCGCATTCTAAATAACATATTAGCCTTTTTTAGTTTAATGTTTGTATAATTTTTTGAACATCAGCATACTATTAGGACAATATCTGACGTTTTTTTCTCTGTATGATAACTTGAACAAAACCAAACAAAGAAAAAAAACTACATGAAACACACCAACTTATTTCATATTAATATCATTTGTTATTCCAAAGGCTGGGTGTCTTTCCATTTGATAATTTTGCAGAAATGCTGGACAACATTCAAGGAAAGCCTCATGTTTGCCACAAACAACTCACAAAGCAGCAGAGGCCGACTGTATAAATACAATTTGTACAGACGATCCTTCCTCAGAATTTCAACATGGCACCTCCTTCAACGAGTGTGTGTTGCCACCATGGACAAGTTGGATTGTGGGAGTTAGGTATTCATTAGCATATCAGTGACACAGATTAACATACATTAACATACATTACGGCTAAATTAATCATGGCATGTGGTAGAACTTGGAGAGGCATCTGAAAACAGTCTGCTCTGAAGTCGATTCAAGGAAGAAAAGCTCACTGTTCTTGCATAGTAATCTCGTGCAGCTCAGAAAAAGCACATACAGCATGTACAGTAGCAGCCTATGATATCTGGGCTCTCGCGTACAGCTCATTCATTGATTTTTCATAATTCAGCATCTTCTATTTCCTTGTTGCGGCTGCTTCTCTCATTAGTGAGGGATTTGGTTGTAATGTAGTTGTACTTTTTTTAAGGGAGTTATTTTACATTGGTAGATTATGTTATTTTACAGTGACAGTATGGCCGCTCTGTGTCGGGCTTTCAGGACAAATGTATCCCTAAAAATCCACAAACTGATCTGTTCTGGTAAACTGTGACCTATGCATAATCGCTAAAAATAATAACAGGACATTTTGAATTCCTTCTCTTGACCAAGTGAACTAGAAACTAGCTAACTAGTCACAGTTGCTGCTGGCTAAGGTTGTCACACGCAACGGCCTATCTGGTTTGAATACAGAGAGATTCCTAAGAGTTATATTTTTTGACACTATAAATATTCTTTTATGGGTCAAATAAAATACAAAGCTTTGAAATGTGTAATTTAAGCCCCTCAATACTTAGAAATAGAAGATGTGCCACTCTTAAAGCCCCCCTCTACTCAATTTTACTTCCTGTTAACGGTTAACGTTCTTTTTTAAACACAGCATGGCTGTGTGTTTAATAGTCACTAGCAATGTTAATCTATATCCATAGCAACGAAATTGCAGCTACAGTATTGGAAAACAGCAATATGGCACTTACTTTGATAATTTACTGTTTATCAGAGCGCAAATGAGACAACAATAAGCACAACATGGCGACTACCTCTTTCACTAGCTCTGTTTTTTACCGTCTCCTCCTGCTGCAGCTGTTGGTGGTTGTAGTAAAGGCGCCTTTTGGCTGCTGCACTGCGGAGCCACACATCCACGCGCTGGTCACAGTGTATCGAAGGAAGGACAGATATGTTGCTGAGGTCCACTGTTTGAAATGGAGTTACAGGACGTTTAGGGGGAGCACCCTCTACCAGCATCGGCTGCTCTTGCCTCAGCTCAGCACCAAAACACTGCCCCGGGCAGCACTGTGATTCTTTTCATTTTTTCCAACGGGACTTTTCCACTTTTTGACTGAAAGTTGTGAACATCACAGTTTCCGGCAAAGAAATTATGAATTTATATTTTCCTTGATGTCCAGGGTTAGAGGCCAATGCCGGTGGGTGGTGCAAACTTTCAACACATCCTGATGCTGCACTTCAGACAGTGGACCTCGGTATCATGTCTAGCCTTCTTGCAGTGCGCTGAGGCCGAAAGACAGTAAAGAGGAGAGCGAGTGACAGAGACAGCCGGTGTGTTATGCATTTCTGCCGGTGGGATTTGGTGTAATTCAATGTGTTAATTGCAGCCGTTTACTACACACAGGCTACAAATTCCATTATGAAAATAGACAACACACTAAGGTGGAACACAACGACACACAGTGATATAACTAAGACTATGATAATACGATTATAGTAAAATACAAGATAAGTTGACTTGCCAGCTTACTATGATGTTTATGCCAGTGTACCTGCATAAGCTTGGAGGATAACATGACTTGCAGGTCCTTCTAAAGTCATCCGTCGTCTTCCCGTTTTAGCAACAACCTTCTATTTTTAACCTAAAGCACCAAATGAAGGCACATGTTTTGGCAAACAGTGCGACTAAACAACAGTGTCAGGACATGACAAAGAAAATATGAAATATTAACATGCCAAAATACACTGGAGGGGAGCTTTAATAGGTGGACGTGTACTGTAGGGGTGGGACTCCTGATTTTATTATCATGATTATTAAATAGGTATTTCATCACTGGAAAGATCATCTTTTTATGCACCTGGAGTGTCAATGCTGTAGAGAGACGCAAGTACTTGGTGCTACATGACCAGAGAAAACATAGGAAACAATATGGTAGCCGGCTGCTAAAAAGCGTCCTTAAAAGCTAAACATTTGGAGCGAGAAACGGTTGCCACAGTGACAGCATCTTGGTTTATATTTGACCAGTGCTGCTGTATCTCGCTGGATCTGCTTTAACACTCTTTGTGTCTGTTGTGGCAGGCATATGAAAATGCAGAAGTACAATCAGTGATTCAAACAACAGCCCTAAAGCCAGGGCAAATACACAGGATGACACTTTCCTCAGTGCTGGTAAAATGGAGGGACGTTTACCACACTTAATTTACTTATACTACCCACACTGTTATGACACAACGCTGGTTGAAAATCAACAAAGTATCCCTTTAAGTCATGATACAGTATTATTGTGATTTTAAACATTTTGTGCTGAGTATTATAATGACATATAATGAGATACATTGCAATCTATGATCTGTTTTAACTGCACATTTATCCTAAAAGGAAAACTTTGTCAAGTTTGATATAATAAGATAAAGTTTGCGGTCAGACTATCTCATTTCAGTCATTTTTATTGCGGCAAAATGGGATTGTCATCAATCAGACATTTGGACAGTGAAGGAATGTCAGCGTTCTTCTGATTAACTGCTCTAAGGGTGTGTGCGCTCCTTTGTTCTGTGACGATGTCTCCAGCCATCGAGAAAACTTTCTCTTTCTGCTGAGACACTAGTATCTAGGATACAAAGGTATCTTTTCACAAGCTTGGCTAGGAAATGACAGACTTGCTCATGTTCTTTCCACCAGCTTAGTGGGTCGTCTAGTGAGGTAACCTCCTGATATCTCTTCACCTCTTCCTCAGCTATGGCAGATAATGATTTTGGTGTTAAGGCTGAACAAGCAAGTCTGCTAGCCCACATGACGTCCTCATCTTGGCCGGTATGACTTCCATATTAGTAGAGCAGAGGCATTTTTAAGTAGGTCAGAATACATGCTATCATTATTATTCAAATGTCTGTTTACCTGAAGGGTTGTAGCCTCAGCAACCACTCTTACATAGGTTTTCTATCTCCACTCTGGGGACAGGAATGGCAGGGTTTTTAACCTGGAGTCAAGGGTCGATAATGTGTAGAGGGTTTTCTTCTCTACTGCATTGACATCGCTCTCCTTGACTGACGCTTTGTTTGATGTCTCTGACCAGTGTTGTGTCGCCTATGTTGTCCCGTGTGTCGTGCAACAACGACACAACCATTTATTCCTCAGACATCACAGTGGTCGCCACTTCAAGGCCCTGACAATATCTTCTGCATTCCCAACACCCTTCTCATTCAGAGTGAAGATGTCTGTGCTGCTCCTTCTTACTTTGGAAGACAACAGCGTAGGCGGTTGTTCAAAGAACCACTAGAGCATTTCATAAGCACTGGTACGTCTTCTGCTGACATCAGTCTTGAGCTTATGGGTCCGAAGCCATTACATTTCTGTTTTATCTCCAAAGCGTGGTTTGCTACTGTGCATCTGTTCAAAAAGCCAGTTACGTGCCACACTCTCCTCATGAGACTGGCTACTGTGGGCAGATTTAACACTGGCTGTGAGGTCAGATTGAGCATGTGAGCGAAACACTTCCCCTTCAGGTATGCAGCTAACTAAGCCTTGACAGTTACAACCAGTAGGACTTTTTTTTGGCAGTCCCCTATTCTTGTGCTGCACATTGCAGGTCAGCAATGTTTGCCATTGACATCCACACATTACAACCGTTTCTGCTGTACTCACAGATTCCTCATGTTTGAGCTTTACTCCTCAGCAGAGCTTGGTTATGACCAGTGTCTTAAGCATGTAACAAAAGCCTTCGTTCTCCACACTGTAGTATGGACTCAGGTCTTTGTACATGAAGTCTGTGATGGATTGTTTTTATTTTCTAAGCTCACTCAGATTTGGAAGGTAGTTTTGTCAAGCTAAGTGTATCCAGTGTTGGTTGATGTGGCTTCAGTGGCTAACGCTCCTTCTGGATGTTTTATCATATTCCTAAAGCATTGTATTTTCATACCACACTCCTTGTAAATCGCAGGCGTCATATTCATGTCCTTCTTTCCTTTCTCATTAAAAAATTCAAAATAAGTCCAGAATAGCAGACGACTCATTTCTGATTTCTGACTTCCCAGATGTCCCCATATTTGTTTTGACCAACTTACCACCAACCCAGTTTACCATGACCTCTGCTGATCTAACAAGGAAAAAAAATCTAGTGGACTGAAAAAGCAATTTATTTTAGAATTCAAATGCCAAAAGGTTTAATTTTCGTTTCCAATATTAATACTATTTTGTGCATATATATCATTTTGTGTGTATGAATTTTATAAAATGTCAATTTATTTAATTTTTATGGTGCTTTTTAATAAGCGGCCTGGGACAATGAATGAAAATTAACCTTCTAAGCTAAGTCTGGCTCATTTACAGTTTTCTTTCCCTGTTCTGTTGATCAATGAGCATTGTCCCTGTCAAATAAAATAAAATAAAAAAAAATCCCATGGCAACTGCTCTGACTTAGGGAATTGGTCATTAGAATTTTGGGACCCCAAAAAAATGGGGTCATAAAAACTGGCGTCTTTATTAGCTCCTCATTAATTAAAAATAACAGGCCAAAATTGCAAATGTCCGCCACTTCCCTTGAGGGCGGAATAGTTATAAACATTGAATCAGGACAGGTTTTATATGAATAACATATCAATCAACTGAGAGTCCTCCTGCTGCCACAAATCCAACCCCCTCTCAGCCAAGTTGGAGCAAATCCACAAAATGAATTGATAAATAAAGTGAGGGAGTCTCAAAGTGGGGGGATTAAACTAACACATCAAATGTCACTGATTCCATTATCAGCATTTTGGTCATGGCTACTTTTGTGGTTTGCTATCTCAGTGGAACACACAGCTGGGGTCCTATCTAGGTACGAACACTGATTCTGCCTTGGGCCCAGGTAGCACATTATGTGGCAGCGCTCTTGGAGATGAACACTAAGGAGATAATGTCATTCCTTCCAATACTCATCATTAACTCCTGACTGCCAGGCATATTGTTACAGCCTATACTGAGGCAAGGCCATATCATTGGTGGTATGACTCAGGTCCTGACCGTCTGTTCCACTCAGTTAAGAGTAATACGAATAGTTTCCTTTTAAATACTACTTAAACAGCCCTCAAAGTGCTCTTAAAATTGTAATGTAATGAAAGTGCCATGCATGAAACTGGAATGCAAGTGCCCGAGCGGCTAGTATACTTGAAAAGGTCCATTTAAAAGGCAAGCTGCAGCACTTGATGGACAGCTCCTTCTCTATGTTGCAACGTGGAAAGGGGCTGACAACTCAAATTATATGGTTATTACACCAGTCCAGTCTGGCTGTATGGACCTACTGACACTTTCACAATAAACATGACCCATCACATGGCAAGCTTTTTGCCAGTCAAGAGCATGGACATAATGAAAAGCAACTCCTATTTTACTTTACCTTTAGTATCTATAGCTAAAGCATGCTCTCAGCCTTTCCTTTCTTCCACAGCCTCCAACAAAGATTCAGATTAGGGCTGTCGCAGTCAAGGCATTTTCCCTGCTGTGATTTAAGGTGGCTAAACGGCATGATATACGGTATTTTTGTTTTTAATTACTTCAGTTATCCTGATTTTAGTGCTATATAAATAAGCTTTACTGTTAGTTTATCATAAGGTATACTACATAGCCTGGGCCTACTTACTTACTTGTGGTAGACGCAAAAATATCAAGGAAAAATGACCAAATGAACAGTCAACAAAATCGGGCAGGCTATCGCTCAGCTCCTGACACACTCCCAGTGTGGTATAAGGTCGCATGTAGGGTCGCAGCTGGAACGCGCCGCAGCCACGCCCGATAGTATCCAAAACCACTGATGCATTGGCACTGCTTACTCTGTCCTTCACTCCCAGCATCTCGTTTTCATTTTGAATTTACTTAACATCCAATACACATGCATTAAAGTGTAAAACAAAAAGGGCCTAGCATCAACAAAAAACAAAACAAAAAAAAAAAACATGAACATAGCAGTTGTGGCGGTTGCTTGTCATCCCTTGTGGTTGGCTTGTCAATAGCGCAGTATTGCAATATATGGCAACAGCCATAATTCAGATAAACAAAGCGCAGCAGCACTTTAAGAGTGACATACTGTTTTAACTTAAATGTCAGGTTACAGTCAGTCAGAACAGATACATTGGCTTATTTTCCAAGCACTGTTTTCAATACACACAAACACACAAATGCTGCTCCATGCCAGTGACATTCATACTCTCTTTTGCTGCGAATATGTACACATGAAACTCTTGTGTCATATACATTGAAATGAACTTGACAACCTAAGCAAAAACTTAAGAGGCATCTAGCTGCAGAGTGTCTTGACTGGGAAAACACTTACAGACGTGCCCAAAATAATATAAATCCAGATAACATAAGCAGAGGCAGTCTTAGTGTACATTTATTCGTAGTGTTTTAGCAATCGTTGTAATGTATCTAATAAACTGCATCCCATTGCTCTGTCAAGTAAAAAACAAACCTGTTTGGTATGTATTCTCTCTGTGTGTGCTTTAATGCCAGTGAAGAGGATTAAAAATAAGAAAATAAAAACTTCCAAGTAAACAGTTCTGCTTGAAAACATTGGCCATAGAGTGGAAAATGTCCCTGTAATCCCTCTTGCGCTTGCTAAATAATTCACAACCCATGGTGTAATTGCAGTTTTTAAAATCATCAATTTATAGTAATTGATGACCTGAAGGGCCATGAATTCAAACACCTTTGCTGCGTGGAGCAGCATTATGGACCACATTTAATTTGTCCTGCCAAATTGTTATATCTGCTCTCCACACAGCACCCACAAGCAGTGAGGAACTGTAAATGTGCTGCACAAATGTCCAGAACTCAACATCTTACTTACTTACTTACAAAAACTCCCTGTACCCCGAGTTCACCTCTGAAACTCTATTATTTGTCATCCAAAGTCATAAGTTGCCAGTTATGCTATAAAACATATGATGTTGAGCAATCAATTATTCTACAAAAAATGTGGATCTCTCCTTCAGGAAAGACACCGCTGATCTCTAAACACAGATAAAAATTACTCACTAAAGGGAGTTGCAAATCATTGCACGAGTTGACCCGAGGTAATGATTTTTTCCCCCCTTTTTCTTATTTGCCAAAATAGATACAGACATTTTGGAGTCCTATATTTCATTGTGCAGATCTAGATCCAGATAAAGAGAAAGAGCAGTTTATCAGATGCATACAGACAATAAATCTGCACAAATATACACTGTTGTTTAAAATGTGGAAAACCCCCAAAAATGCTGGAGGTGAGGGGATTTCCTGTTTTTTATTAAAGCACTTGCCCCTCCAGTAGGCTCTGTCCCTACTGAGATAGGTTTATGAGTTTTACTTTGGGCCATATGTGTACTGGCCAAAGCACTAACAGCACATAATACTACACGCAGTATTCATACTATTGTACGTACAACAGACACAACAATATAGTGACAAAACCAGAGATCTATCTCAATATGCAAGCTGTGTAATTTTAAGGTCATTCTCTTTAAGTAGACTAAATGATTACACTAGGGACATTTGGAGAGATGATATTCATAGAATGGGTGACTTTGCTGCTCTACTTTTTTTGTTACAGTGATTTTCTATGCAACACTGAAAATGTTCTGCTTTTGAGGGCTTTACTATCATTGTTGATATTCAGAAAAGATTATTTGTTTGTCTGAGATAATGCTTTAACCATGCAAACACCCCACCTCAATACATCTCAGCAGCTCTTTTCACAAGATATTGTAAAACATGCCTCTTGGTATAGCCTGACGTGTTCTCTTCTAACATGGTGGAAGAAGTCTGTGGTGTTTTGAGTAACTCCACTTCCTTAGGGAACGATTTATACATCACACAACGCCTGAACCAGGAGAAGGCCTGACAGCCTCAGAAATGGGAATGTCAGATATCTGACTGAGGTTTTTATGCCAGTTTTCTGGTTGTATTGAGTTCTGTGGTTTGGGTCAGGGAATACTGAGGCCTTAGAGAGATTCAATACAGACATTTTGTTGATGTTCTCAGAGATGGTCCGTTTGACATTTTGACACTACTTCTATTAGCTTTGTCCATTTCCACCACTGGCTTGTCAGTCAAAGTGAGAGAGACGCTGGAATCTCAGGTCTGAATATCTAATGACGGTTGGCTAATCATGCGTGAGGGTCCGTCAATTAATCATCAGACTATGGACCTTCATCAAGTAACCACTTATGCTATGAAAAAAAAACAAGACCAAAATGAATGATTTTTACAGAATAGTCATGCTCTGTATGATTAAAATTGACATTTAGGTTAGGGTAAACAGTTTCAGATCGCTTAGAAACAACTAAATGGTTTCTTTTTATAAGCTCTGACATTTGATCGGGTAAAAATGACGAATTATTGTGGCACAGAAAAGCTGCAGAAAGAGACAAAGAGGGATTGCCAAATTGGTAGATCACAACAAAAAAAGTCGTGACAATCGCAGTCACAACATCTTAAAGGACTTAAGTGTCAGAAAGAGTCTCCTGAGATTATCCTATGATCTCCGCAGATGTGCAAATTCTTCTCAACCTTCCCACACAACTTAAGTGCATTCCTACTCTGAGTGATACAGTACATGCGTCTGCAGAGCAAAATTGCTGTCTCTAAAAGCCAGTTCAGCAGATGGGGGGGAAGCTGCCCATGATAATGCATACTGGCTGAAATTACATGCAAGTCCACCATTCTAAAGCATTTAACAAAAGGGCCATCCAGTGGCATACCATGGCATTGAAATGACAGTCTTGCCCTTGCATTGTCTGACACGTCACAAGATGGCAACGCAGTATCTCTTTAGCTCCTAGAGGTCACGGAGGATGGATGCACCACTAATCTCTGACACTCACTCCAGGATTGGGGGTGAGAAATCGACGCAAACTGGGGGCTTTAGATAACTTTGCTATCCACCAGTGACCTCAAATGCAGAGACATCTCCTGGCCCGCTGTGCTCTGTCAACCAAATCCTTCTTACTGCTTGGTGACTTCAGACAAGGATAGGTTGGCCGCCCCACAAGGATAAATCCCGGCAAAGAACAGACTATATATTAATCTGGTATTGTCTTTTTATTGTTTGGGGAATAATGCAGTGGAAAGAAATGATTGATCGGAGGGCTTGAGAGACTTTTATATTGTCAAAACGGTCCATTTAGAGATCTGTGGATGTTTCTCCAGGGGGCATGATCTCACAAATCCAAAGAACAATCGTGTCATCATGTACAAGTGTCCTGAGTGTTTCCTCTCAACACTAAAGAACAAAAAGTAGAAACATCAAGAACCTGATAACTCACCGTTACTGTATCAAATACTGTCAATGATACCATCATTAAAAAATTGATTAAATATTATCCATATCATGAATAACATAATTTAAAGTGCTCAAGTTTGCTTTTTAAATTTTGTATATCTTGTATTACTTGCGTGTACTTTTGCACTTTTGCACTTTTGCCCTGGTGAATGAATGTGCTACAAATAAAGTTTTATTACCTATAAAATTCTTCTTTGTCAATAAAATAATGTGTGCTCAGCAGTTTTTGATGATCATGCAGATTCAGGTATCATTGTTAAGTACAGTTCACAAACTGGGCCAACAAATGTCTCCAGTACAGACTCCGGTGGACGGATAAATAGTGCCCCAACTGTAACTGCCACCGCACCTCAAGAGGGAATATTATCAGGAAGGTTTGTGGTTTCATTGATTTCAAGACTGCAATCATCCCCATCTGATGTAGTGGGCTGAGGGAGGATAAGTGAGGCTCCACAGTCTGCGCGCCAGCTCTGTTTGACAGTGGGACAACTTTGAGATAACTTCAGCAATAACAGTCCCCCAATTAAAGAGTTATTTCCTGCGCACACCGGATGCCAAATCATTGTCATTTTGTTCTCAACAATTATGTAAAACTGTCTCTAATTACAACATGTTGTAAGAAGTAAAAAAGTGGCCCCCAGATACCTCTGTCTTGTTTATTTATTTGGCTTCTATCCTTAAAAGTATGTTTTTTTTCTTTGTGTATCCAAAATCTGTGGTTTCTGTAATTAGTATTCTGTTTTAAAGTGGTTTATATTTTCTTTTCCGCTTTTGTCCAATGGAGCACATTCGCAGGCTGACCCCATTCCAATACTCCTCAGCAAAAAAAAAAAATGCATAAAGCACAAAACATCTCTAATGGCCCTCACTGGAAATTATCTCCGTACAAGTCTCTAATGGTGCTGTCAGGAGTGAGTTTCAAACCATTAAGCAATTTGCGGTGAATCAGGGCACACGGAAATAAATTGAATTCACACTTGCTGTGGTTGAAACTTCTCAAGACAGATGGAGAAGAATATGCTCGCACTGTATTTCTGAAAGAATAGGCTCAGGGAAACCAAAGCACTACCTTATTTGGTTTTTATAAAAGGCTTAATGAATGATGATGTTAACTTCAATGCCCTTTCCTCTTTTTAACCTGTCATGACAGCATAGACATTTCAATCGACTATGTGAATACTGAAAGCAAGAGAAGGAGAAAAAAAATCCATTGTCTCTCTTCATCCTTCATTCATCATGTGCGTATTTAGGTTTTAGGTCAAATTTAATACTGAAAATATGCCACAGAAGCCCTCAAAACTTTTGGCGCCTTGACATCTTTATGATTACAGAGAGTTTATATATAGGCTACATGACATCCACCATGAAAATAAACATGATGAATTAATCAGTTGAGCTTTAATGGGTATGTATTTATGGAACTGAATCCCAAAGCTTACTACGCCTGTGTGCTGTGCCGTGCCAGACCTCAATCCACAAACCTCTGGGAGCAGCGACGAGGACGCTTATTTGTGTCCTCTGGCATTGTTCATCACGATTCTTACCGCATGTCAGTGGCACAGAGAGGAAAAGCTCTGGACTTTTTCTGCATAGCAACCCAATTATCATCCAGTAAAAATAACTATATCGATTGTTACTGCAAAAGGTGACCACACATAATAACTTATTTTATGAAAAAAGAAAGAGATGGCAAGTTTAATTTCCTGATGCAGGTTTTTCATAGATACATTTCCCCTTCAACTGAGGTACGCTGTCAACATTATTATTTTTTGCTATCAATATTAAACTCTATCTGAAGATGTGAAATTAAATGTTGGTCACCAGAACATATTAATAATAAGAGGTTATTATAACAATTTATTTAATATAACTTATTACTCAAAATGCATTTTCTGTTGAACACAAATAAAGGTTAACTTTAAAGATATCTAGTGACTATAAAAGTATTTCCCAATTTGTGATCTTAGGGGGTAATTATTTCAAAATTGAGTAATTATAATTACAACATTAACATTTTGGGAAACAAAGTAAATAAAACTAAATCAAATAAAATTTCCCCAATAAACAGGATAAATCATCAAACTTCTGTTTTTAATATCCACAGTTAAATTGTCATAACTAGCCTTATTATTTAACACACTGCAACAGGAATAAATACCTGAAAAAACACTACAGAGAACACTGAATAAATGACACAAGTGCTACATTTTTTGGCAAAAAATATTGTGATGTGAGGGCGCCCATCCCTCAGCCAAAATCACATCCACACACACACACAGAAACACACACAAATACACAGCCACCGAGCCTACGCAGTTCACCACTGTCAGGTTTAACCGCACAGTACAGTAAGAGCAGCCCAAACATCCTGGCTGCATTTTATCTCCCTATTAAGGACTCTGCCAGCAGCTCTTCACTAGTAATGAACTTCCTAAACTAACAGTAGTCACCCAGCTTGGTGACAATATCACCAGTCAACACAAACAATCAATCGCGTCTGCTGCAATAACGTTGAGAGGAAGTGCCTCCAATTTATCTTTATTAAATCAATAGGGATTTGATAGCCTTACCTGCAGTGGAGTGCTTTGCCCAGTGTTGGAGCTGTAAGTGTCTAGTGCATTGGGACAGGGGGAGATCTCTGGTTCACTTGTTGTTTGTCGGGGATGGGGTAGTTTGCTGTGTGGCTCGTAGCGACACTCCTAAGGGCCCACTGTGAATAGAGGTCAGGATAATAGACACAGTCACACAACAAAGACTGATAATCCTGTCTCGCCCCACAGCTCCCGTGTTGCAATCAGACATTTTAAGGGCAGTTAAGCTGCAGCGAGGGGCGGCTGAATGAACCGCGGTTAGGAAAGACTCCCAAGCTCCCATTATGGACAGTAACCGGTGTCAATTCGCAGCAATTAGACCACTCAGATGTGTCAGTAGACAGGCCTCAAATTAATAAATAAATAACGTCGACCACAAGTGCTCGCTGATATAGCCTTTTGAGTCATTTGAGTCTCCCAGTGGTCTATTTCAGTGCAGAACACTTAGTCCTTCAAAAAGTGACGAGGTGTACCTCCTCCTCCCCACTTATCCTGGATGACCTTTGAGTGAAAATAGTCCTTAGTGAGCAAGTTGCTTAAATCTGCCTCCACTGGTCGTCAGAAACATTTGTTTAAAGCGGCACAGATCCTTTAATGCTGGCTCATTATCAGTTTAAAATGCTGAGATAAACAAAACAGTAAGCAAGCCCACTTATACTATTATTTCCCGCAGTACACAATTCAAATCTGACATGAGCATTGGCCACAACCTGAAGAGCCAATAATATAACAGAGAAGATAATCAATAAATGAAGGCATGGGATACATATATTTCCCATCTGATATTGAAAGCTGTTGAAATGTGCGGACCAAGGTTGTTGCCTAAGGCCTTGGACTAAAGGGGAGCAAAAGAGTAGCCTCGGGCTCACCACTGTGTTGCCTCTACTGCACAATGTTTTTTGGGAATCATCACAATCTGGAGGACGTAACCTCCGAGTTGGGCCTGTGTATATGTGCCACTATTGATTTCGTCCATAAAATTAACATAGTATGGGAGTTATTTGGATATAAAATTCACTCATCCTGAACACTTTGGTAGAGGGAAAAAGGTGATCGCTTTTCTTATTTATTTTCTGTGAGAATAGTCACAGAAGAGAGCAGTCTGACATGATGCTTAAAATTAAATGATGCTACTCTGTGAAAATACTTCATTGGGGAATTTTCTTAAAAGACTGCACAAAGCTGTTTATGGATACTTTTTCTCAGGGTCTCATTTCTCATTTTGTGGTCTTTTACACAGAACAAAGCAAAAGGACACAAAGCAGAGCTCCTGAATTCGACTTGGAGCACTCAATCAAGAGGAAGTCATTACTTCAGAATAAGGGGCAGCTATGCTTTGCTGCCCGACTTCAACGGAATACCTCACCTTTCACCAATGCATAAATAATGTGCCAACTGTCTTTGATCTGTTGGAGGTGATAACTTCACAAGCATGTGGACACCCTCCACTGATAGAAGAGGCTCTGCTCTGTCCAAATATGTGTCAACAAGCATCACACTCACAGAAATGTACCGGCGAGGAAAAAGCGAACAAAGGGGGAGCTCATCTTGGACACAGGCTTTACAATGTTAGTGAAAGGAAAAACATGTGAGAATGCATTTCTATTTGAACTATGGCCGCAACTAATGATTATTTTCATTATAGATTAATGTGCTAATTATTTTCTTGATTCGTTTTTTAATCTTTGGTTTTTAAAATGTCAGAAAACACTGAAAAATGTCACATTTTCCCAGAGCCCGACCGTCCAAAACCCAAAAAGTATTCAGCTTACAATCGCAAAAGACTAAAAGAACCCAGCAATTATTCACTTTTAAGAAGATGGAATTTAAATATGGACTTAAACATTTAATTGATTATCAATTAATGCTTTACTCTAATCCCAACTTCATTAAGTTTTGTTGTTAGAGCGTCATTCTGATGCATTCTTTTTTGTATCTACTTGAAAATGGCATCAAGGAGACAGGTGGAGAAAAGTCTGATCCTTAGAAAGTAAAACTCTTAGTATTATCTTTGAATGATGTGGTTAAGGGTCACTTTTTTTTCTCTCAGCAGAAAAGAAATAACATTAATGACAGCTGCCCGCGGCTCCTCCGTGGCCGTATTGGACACTTCAGATAGTGATTCACTCCAAGAAATCACAGAAGCCTGAAAAAACCCTCTTCTGTGTCAGCAGGGCAGATTGGGTGACTGTTCCTGGACAGTCAGACACCCTGACACAGCTGAAAAGGGGGAAAAAAATAACAAAGTAAAGTCAGCACACAAAGCTCTCCTCTGAGAGGTCAAAGTGAAGACAAGTCCCCCTTTCAGACAGAAAGAAAAACAAAAGCCTGAGTGACTTTCAACACGCCTGCTTTAACCAAAGGGCCCAAACCGTGTGAAATGAAGGGTCACCATGTAATAATGGTGATATTAAAAACTGTTATAATTGCCTCTCATTTCCATTTCAGATTTAAGCATTGAAAAGATGACCAGTAATGGCCCAGCCCTCACTGAGGCAATTTATTTA
Organism: Chaetodon striatus; assembly: GCA_029783705.1. Taxonomy (NCBI): domain Eukaryota; kingdom Metazoa; phylum Chordata; class Actinopteri; order Chaetodontiformes; family Chaetodontidae; genus Chaetodon; species Chaetodon striatus. The sequence goes on along the minus strand of JAPZEB010000021.1, from coordinate 16,875,457 downwards.
ATCCTTATTCACCGCTGTGAAGTGGTGAGGAAAGTGGACATGGCAATATTTAACTCTGTTTGTGCTTCATACATTCTTTTTTTATATTTCATGATCCAATTAATTCATTGTTAAGGTCCAAAACTACGCAGCAGAATATTTTGTACAACCTTTAGGATGTCTGGCGAAATGTCTACAAGAGCAAATGCATCTTTAGTTCTTTCTATATTGCAGTGAATGAGGCAGAAAACAGGTTGAGTTTAGCCAAGGGAACTTATTAGCCGAGCATCCCTGGTGGGTGAACTTCCAGGGAAAAGGGAAGAGAGGCTCTGCTTCTTCTTCAGAGTTGGCTATAATGCCATGAGCATCCTCTGCTGGTAAAGAAACACTTCAAACGCCCAGCCCCTAATGAAACACACCAGAGAGGCACTATACTAATTAATACACAATCTGCATGAATAACCCATATGTGGATACTCAGTGTTCAATCTTACATTATAATCAGATCTTACACTGCACAATACTCTAATGAGCATATACATTAACCCAGGGGAATGGTAGGTTCAACTGTACTCAGTATCATAATGTATGCAGATGACAGTGTGTAAAACATCTGTTTATTTTTATACAGTTGTCTTTTTTTTCAAGAGAAGACTTCATCTGTAGAGGCAGGGGAAATAAAGCCTGGCATTATGTATGAGCCCTTCAGTTTAGATGCACTCACAGAGTAAATAAAGTAAGTGTTGCAGACAGCACGGCCATATCACTATGTTCAGGTGAAACCTTTGCAACTCCTAGGCCTGCAATTAAAACTGAATTAAATTACTGATTAATCTGACAATTATATTGTCTTATCATTCATTTATATTCTGTTTTATTTTAGCATCACTCAAGCAAAACTTGAAAGTAACGTACATGAATGTAGACTGTGTGTACAACTCAATATTGTCACCCTGCTTAGCAACCATGTCATATTATAATAAAGCCTGTAGCTAGACCAGGAATCAGCAACACTTACTATCAAAAGAGCCATTTTCAAGAACAAAAAATAAATAAATAAAATAAAATAAAATCTGTCTGGAGCCACAAAACATATTTGAGCCTCATAATGGAGGTAACACAGCCACACACAAGTCAAAATTAGTTCTAGATTAGCATTAACCTTTCATTAAAATGTTTTACCACAACACAAGGTGGCAAATTATTTTGTTGGCACGCAATTAAATTCTCTGTTTATCTCTAAAACTCCTCCTATGTTTTTTTTTTTTTGATTTGGAATCCATAGCTGTCCTAGCTAGGGAGACTCAAGACAAGCCCACCCCCATTGAAAGGCACGGCTGCAGACATATGAATCAATAAATGTTTTTTTTTAATTTGGTGTACAGGCTACACATTTTTTTAATTGGGGAATGTATGAATCACTTTATGCCTACAACGTAGACACATGAACATGAAAATGATAAATAAAATAACAATTACTCATTTCAATATGATTTTTTTTAAATTTGTAGCCACTTGAGACGGGCTACAGAGCTGCATGTGGCTCCAGTGCCGTTGATTGCTTACCCCCGAGTAAGACTAATGCACATCTATCCACTTGCTTCAGTAGAGTAGTAAGTATATAACCTGTAGAGAGTAATCCTCCTACTTCTTTAATACTTCTTTAATTTGTTTTATCAAAATAATGAGATTTTTTTTTTGGGGGGGG
>JAPZEB010000021.1:16861426-16873670 GCA_029783705.1 Chaetodon striatus | reverse complement strand
AGGTTTTGTTTGTGTTTTTAAATGAATACATTTTTATTTATTTTTTTACACAATTAATCAATGAATTGACCCGAAATAATTTTCAGTTTCGACTGATCTAGTTTTCTTAATTTCAATACACATGTAACTTAACTGCATATTAATCATATAACCTGAAGTTCAGTGTAATTTTGCATCACTGTGTGATCAAACAATGCGTGTGTTTGTCAATCCAAAATTACAGCAAATCATCATTTGAAGTAGCCTAAAGCCCAATCAATAATCTCTCATTAACAATATTAGCTGATCACAGGTGGAAATATGTCGGTGAATGAGCATCAAGAAATTGCACTAAAATGCTAAAGTTATATTTAAGCTACTTTAAAATTTGTCTCCATTATATAGTTTGTCCACCAGAGAGCACTGACAAGTTTAGTTTTAAAATACAAAATATCACACACACACACATAGGGAATCCGTACAAAAAATGTTTGTTAATATACAAAATCCGTCTCAAATACTGATTTCATTGTAGCTCACAAAAATCTAGTATTTGTTGGGCGATCATTTGGAGGTTTCACCCAACACTGACAATATGTGGCAAAAACAATACCAGTCAACAAGTGGCCTGCTTTCCATACAAATCAAATGTCTTACCCGAGGAGCTAAAATTTTTGAGAGCTCGAAAAAGCTTAGTTAAAACTCTGCCAAAATACTATTCCCAAAACAAACCAGCTCTGCTGACAAAGAACAGTTCCACAACTTTTATTTTAATATTTCATTTAAAAAGTATTGAACAAAATACTCCACAGTAAAAAAGAAAAATGTTGCTCGTGGTGTTTGGGCAAACAATCGGTAATATTTTCCTGTAAACCAAAAACAAGAACCACTTCGGGACTTGCAGCTGCAGCAACATGCACTGTACTGTATTCCCAAGATCCGTGGCAGAAAAGCTACTTGAACCATAAAATAGATTGCTGGGCCTATGAAAAACCACCATGTGGGCACAATAATAACGCATTGTCCACAGATACATGGGCTGTAGCGGTAATCTTCAGATCTCCTCAGTGAGGAAATATAGATATTTGTAAAAGCACTGAGGGGATTAGGCAGGGTTTTCTACCTCCTGCGGTACATGGCCTGAGTCATGCTGGGAGCACCAGGAGCTCTGTGGAAGTCTGGTGAGGAAGGAGAGGATTTGACCTAGCTGCTGCATTATTCTGATATGACCCAAACAAAGCCATCAGCATGGGACCAGTGTAGGGGGTGCAGTCTGTGTCTGTCTCTTATCCTCCCTCTCTACAATGAAGATGAATATATAAACAGAATTTGCAAGAAAATCTCAGTTATGCTAAGAAGCAATAAATTCAGAATTAAAATGAAGTTATGTTGCCATGTGAACAATATAACACATTATAAATAAAGCAGTTAATATGTTCTAATTAATATAGTATTGTTAATACTACACATGGCAGCTGCACTTAAATTAAAAGGCACATAAAGTGTGAGCATTATCTAAAAAGTGTACTGCATTCTTCTGAACAGGCTTTTCCCCCACCTATTAGTTCACACTGCTGATGTACACATACAGCTGTTAACCCTCTCAGTGATTCTCCTGAGTTAATTCCTAATGAAAAATAAATTGAGTTGCTCCCTACACTTTTATAACATTTCCTCCTCAGAATAAATGGGCTCCTTCATGAGAAAAGACACACTGTTGTTAATGATTTTATAAGCAGGGAGCCCACCTGACATCCTGTTTTCTATTACTGTTCTTTATTCAATTTGCAGGGCGCGCTGCAGGTGACCTAACCTATAAAAGGGCACTCCAAATTAAATTATCAGAGCTCCTTGAAATTTTATAAATTCAGAATCGGCCTCACAGAGGGATCTCATACCAGAAACTAATGGCTTCACCTTTAGCTTTGCATAAATCAATCGCACCAAAGGTTAGAACACATCATGCCAGGATGTATCAATGCAGTTTTTAACATCATAACATGTAGTAATTTTGGAAGTGTGAATGGCAGGTGTATGAGGTCATACGTGGGAAAGTTTGTGTCCTTGCATGTATGCACACACATATGATTACTCAATTTGTCTTGATGACCAACAAGTACAGTAAAATCAACCAACAAGATTAAGTATGCCACAGAGTGTAAACACAAAACAATAATATGAGCATGTTATTTCACTCACAACAAATTTGATATGGGCTTTGAGGGGCGATGTATGTCATGTATAAATCAAATACTGAAAATTAAGAATGATAAAAAATAGGAAGTAACAAAATCTAGTGTTGAATGACTCATCTTATGGATGCGCTGGGACGCATTATCAGTGATGTATCTTGGGTTCAGTATGCTGCATATACTAAATATGAAACAATTTCAGCATGTAATTTCATTTACAACTTCAAAACTGAAATGGGCTTTGAGGGTCGATGCATGCCATGTACAAATCAAATGCCAAAAATTAAGAATTATAAGAATGATTATAAATGTACATCATAGCTGAAATGATTTGTCAGTCAAAAATTAATACACAAAAATGTTGATAACGGATTCAATGTTTAAGAAATGTATTACTTATAATTGCAAAATATTCCCTCAATGAGATATGTTGCTGCTTTCTTCTGTTTTATGCAACTGTAAACTGAACATCTTGGAGTTTTGACAGTCAGTACAAAACAAGCCAATTGAAGATAATACCATGAGCTTTCTGAACTTTTAATGGTCTTTTTTAGTAGTATACCATTTTTTAGACCGAAGGATCAAATGGTTCATTGAAAAAATGATGAACAAAATAATTAAAAATGAAGATCATTTGAATAAGAAGGTTACAGCCCTTATTACATATATAGATTAAAAGAAAAGAGAATATAAAAGCAATTTTTTTATCTTGGTTAGATGTGCTCTACCTGAAAGAATCATAATTATTTTAGAAATAGAAATGCATTTGCCATTATGATTTCAATATCATCAATTTCCATGACTATTCAGCAATTATATCTATTTGAATACAGTTGAAAAACTTAATATAAAAGCAATACTGATCATCTTACTTTGTGCGGTAGTGAAAAGTGGCAGTGTAAAGCTTTGTCACCCCAATAGGGTCCCCTTTATCCTTGAAAGAGCACGAGCTCTTTCCAGTGTCATTTTGTTCCAGTCGGTAACCTAACAAGAGGTTGGTGGCAGAAAAAAAAAGGCCCAATCAGTAACACTTGTTGCACCTGAGAACATGGAAATTTTAGACTTCTGTGTTTGAGAAAATGGAAAACATTGTCTTGTAAAGAAGTCGGGAATATGGATAGGATCATTCAACTGTGTTCAATCTGAGTCAGGACAAATTCCTTTATGAAGCAGTCGTGCGTGAAGGAAATTCATTTGTAAATTGCACCCGATCTTTGGAGAAATTGCTCCTTTTTTCCAATTCAAGTCCAGACACAGAATTGACACAGAACAAAGTCTATTTCATATATGCAACTGCACAAGGGCTTCACCCCAGTTAAGTATATTTCAGTATGAGCACCAAACTAAGCAGTTTAACATTAACTTTTCACTTTAGTAGTATCCTTTGCTAGTTTTTTACAAGCTGTGAGCCACGACCGGTTTTTATTAAAAAACAGTCATGAATGTATGATTTTGAAAGACCATTTTTTCTGTTGCATGAATTTATTTATTTGGCTATATTTGAGGGAAGACAAAGAAACATAAGAACCCCCAGTAATTTTGTGTAAATGGTCTGTCCTCATCAATGCATTCTCAACAAACAGAAAGACAAAAAGAAGACTTTCTCATCAGGAACATGAGCCTGGATCTGAGTACACTTGACCACAAAGTTCAGCTCGTTTGATTAGTGTGAACCTTAAATGTGCACGGTATGTTGATCCGTGCCCGTGTCCACTTGAAAGGTGCCCTTGACTACGGTCCATGTGTATTTGACTGCAGCTTGCATTAAGTGTTAAAACCAACTGTACCAAAACACATAAGTGGACCGCTTATTTATTGTAGCAGTCTGTGAGTAGAGTTGCAAAGGCATTTCTCAACTTTGCCAGCCTCCTCCCTCAATCTCACCCTCTGAACAGCATGGCATTGGGTGATACTGTAGGAAGGCAGGCGAGCGGGTTGTTCTTGACATTGTCTCCAGAATGTAAACCATAGAAAGCATAATGCGAAGATTGGCTTCATTGTATGGGCTTGGAAACTTATGATTGGCACTCTACACTGTAGTGACAACAAAAACAACTGTCACGTAGATAATGATGCAGGTGTACTCTGATACGGAACAATATTACTGATGTGAAAGCTGAGCGGTGGGGGAAGTCGCTCAGAGTCACAAGGTAGAAAGGAGTATTGATGATGAAATCCATGTGCACAGATCTCTCTGGAGTACTATACTTATTAAGAAGCAAAGAAAATAACTTTTTTGTGCTTTAACGGGAATAGCAACATGTCTTACTCAAACATCTATGATTGGTAGACTGTCAGTCCTCTTCGACTTAACGACACTGACAGAGCGGTGGTGGTCATGCGAGCTAGGAAGTAAATAAAAAGAGTAAACTGAGTTAACAAGAACAAAGCCGTGAATCCAAGAAGCAAAAACATTATTTTCTAATTGTTTCACGATGGCTACGGCCTGAAGCACAAAAAAACACGCCCACACCTTTGCACAACCCTGCAGGAAGGTGCCGCGCTGCCAGATTTGGTGTGAATTCGGCTTAAGTGCAGGCCTCATCATGTCTGTTAGCTTCCCTGCTCTCTAAGTATTTGGCTCGACCTCACCCTTGATCAAACACATACACAAACCTGCAGCTCGCATCCACAGGACAGCGGAGAGAGACAGCGGTGTAATTTTGTCGCCACGTTTTTATAGAGTCCTTATTGGCTGGGGGCTACTCACTGCTACCCAAACGTTGACACCCAGAAACGTTCCAAACAAACTAAAATTAGAAGACCATTTGGAAAATACAGACAGTAGACAGGTTGTCTGTAGATGAATACACTGACACACACTGCTAATTGATGACTGAGAGATATTACTTTTATGTGAGTCTATATATTGTTTTTTTAGGAAAATCCTGCCCAGTATGCCCGTCATCCCTGGTGTCATTTAGTGGAGGCAATTAATAGGCACCAAATTAAAGCACATTTAGTTACCATAAAAACACATAACATTCACACACTTTTATTCAAAAATCTAGTCACTGATTTAGGAAGTCCTGTTTTTTCCACAAGGACACATGACTGCGAGCTCCTAACTTCCATAAAAATACTGTATTTTTCTCTCTACAGTTCAATTGTTCAGCATAAATTGCAAATCCTAGTGCTCGGCTTACCAAATCACTACTTTGTTCTGCCATGTGACATCCAGGGGGCTCTGCAATATCTCGTGCTGACGTTAATGTTCTGTATGTCCCATTTCCTGAATATAATTTACAGCTTCACATGAAGCCACTGACTCATGCTAAATATGTGTAAGACAACCAGATAAGTTTCATCTGACTGTAGATAAACAACAATATGGAAGACATGATATTCCATATCCAGTAAAGCTATTATAAGTAGGGTGAGTAAAGAGTGTTTTTAACAGAGCACATGTGTGACTCGGCCTGATTAACATCATATTAGCTGCCTTCTCTCAGTAGCCTTGTTGCCTCATTAGACCTTCTCCTCCTCCTGCTGCAAGGAGGGACATCATCTGGCATTTAGTTAATACATTATTAGTATATTTACCCAGAGATGAATATTGTATGTTGATAAGGGAGTCTTATACAACATGACAGTGAAACAGATTCGAAAAGTTTTGAATTCAGAACTTGAGGGAATGCTCTTTGCGTGACTTTGTACTTGCAAAGCTTACCACTGTCATTCACTCTATACCGACTTGAATCTGACCCTGTCAAACTAGAGTTAGGCTGCTTCAAGGAAGGAAAGAAAAAAATAATATTGAGCCACTTTCTTTTTTTATTATTACTATAAATGAACTGCAGTCCTCCTCTCAACTCAATGAAAGAAAGCACCTTTTCATTATGGACTCTGTATTGGTCAATTGCACTGTACACCACATGTCCAAACTGCAGACCAAGACAACTAACCCCCGTTCCACTCCGTCATAGTCACACGCAGGAACTTTGATCTGGCGACCCATCCAATTACTTTTACAATTACGCCAAGTGGTTTCAAGTGTGTTATTAAAACCTGTCAGATATTCCCAGGGACATCCACTTTGACTCTAGAGACAATTTAGCAATAGCAGCTACGGTGGCCTTGAACGCTCCAGTGTAACAAATGGACATGTGTGGCCTCGAAAGCCTTGCATCTCTTAAGCTTAACTCGGTTGTAGAATCACTTGCTTGTATACTGGCAGCTCGGCGGTCATATTTGTCTGTAAATAGCATGCGGGCTTTTTGTGTGTGTATGAAAAGCTGTTTGAAAAACCTGTAGATAAAAGTTTTGACAGTCCAGCTATTACCATTTAAAATCACCCATACACAAATGCATTAACTTTCAGAAGTGTTGAATATTTGATTTATTATATTACACTGTAAGTGCTGCATAGAATTGGTCCTCGCATGTCCTTGGTGGCAATACATGAACAAAAAAAGCAAAACTTACACACTTTTTACTTTATTTTAAGTAAAGTCAAATTTATCTGAACTTCCTCTACAGGAACATTTAAATCAAGAGTTCATCAAGGTCAAAAAAATTGTAAAACTGAGGGTTGAAGACCATTAGAATTTAGACTGAGTTATATAACAATCAGGCTCTTCACACTCCATATGACGTCCATGTGGCACGCTCGCGAGCTGAAGAGGAAAATGCTGTCTGCTGTTCTGTTCCTATTGTCCGGATGTGGGAGGAAGCAGAGCCTAACCTGACTCCTGACCACCAGGCAGCTGCTTGAACAGAGAGCCAAACCCCTCCTCTTTCATTACATCTCTAAACCTACAGGAACAATAGAGTGTGTGGGTGGTACAGACACACTTATTGCAAACAACACTTGAACATCACGAGTTCCTGTCTGCCTTCACATCTACAGCAGTGACAATAAAGCGGCTAAATTAAACTTAAGGTCGAACTAGAAGGTGTTAGTATGTCATGTCAGATGTTTTATGTTTGTTGACGGCAGATACACAAAACCTGCAAGCTGTTTTAGTGCAGTTTTTGAAAACAATGGAAGGTTTTGTCTACGAGAATTAAGCAGTCGAACAAACCACAGCAAAGCCACTTGCCAACAAAATGCCATATGACAGCAAATAAAACATATCATTAATTTAATTACAGAACAAATTTTGATCCTGCTTTTATATTCTGAATTTCATAAAATATAAGCAGTGTTTGAGATCACTCATTTACTCATTCACTGCTCCACACAGAATCAACATTTAATAATTAAAAATGAGCAGTAAATTGTGATTTTAGACACATTTAGACAAGTTTGTGTAATCACAGACAGGTGTAATGTCCCACATCTTTGAATCAATAAGCAAAGACAGCATTCCCAATACCAGGACAGTGAATTGAGATATCAACTATTATTTTCTACACCTGTAGTTTTCCAACTGTGTCATGCCAAAGTGTTGTTTGTGAAAAAGGCCTATTGAGGGAATTTTGGAGAGGACTAAATATGGAAACAGTTTCACACAGGACAAATGGCAGACACTAAATGGTAAACAGGGAGTGATTGGGGACATTTTCACGCTTCCTGTACCTAAAATTCCTGCCACTTTGGGCCTGTTTGAATACCCACACTTCCCCTAGAAAAACCCAGTAGAATATGTTGTAGGCGCCTCCTGCTTTCAGCATTTCTTCTCTGTTGATTCATCAGACGGAGAAGAAAAAACACAACACACACCACAGGTAACACAGGTGCTGGAGCCGGCATTTTCAAACCTGAATGACTACCGGTACCTTGCGTCGCTACTACGCGTAACGTATGCCTGCATGTCGGCCACGCCGATTTACATGAAGTGATGAAGTGGGGTCTCATTTCTTAGGGAAAGATCTCTACCCTAATATTTCTCACTTCCCTCATCGAGGGTTATCTCACAAACGAGGGCCCTCAGTACCAAGTGGATGATCTGAGGGGTAGAAATGGGATTGGGCTTTAGTCGCTAGTGAACATCTAGCTAACAAGCAGAAGAACAGTTTACAAGGCTTGGATATACGTCTTAAGATCCTTAACTGCGTTGCATTCTATATCTCCGCATTTTCTGTGGTGTTTTGGTTGCATTTCAATTCACTTTTACTCTATAGCTGTCCTCTGGGCCGCAGGTGTCCAACTTTGCAGTAGCCAACATGTGTCAGATGTTCTCTTCCCTCTTCCCGTTGTTAGAAAATATGGACATCCAGGTTCACACAAAACCCACGTACATTTAAAATCTTATGTGTATGGTCCAAGCTGCAGCTTATAGTTGCAGCTTTTGGTTACACATCTTCAAGCTCTTTAACGGAGCCTCAGTACTTTTGTCCTTATTAAAAGATTAATACTGGCACAATAATTTGGTGGCAAACAATAACCTCTGTTAGACCTGTGTGGATTATACTGTCTGGTTACTGATTCTAGTGGACATGATATAAAACAAAAGGACTAGCAAAACAATTAAGTGATTGTATCTTTAAATTGAGACACAGTAAACATGACATTTTAGCAGAGTAACTACGTTCCCTCACTGTTTTATCGTCACACTTTACTTACAATCACTCTAAAAGGTCTCCACAGGATGTTGGTAAATTCAGCTTGTCTTTTAAACTCACCACCTCTGAGCATGACGCTGGCCACTTGGGAGCGATTTCGTCTGGTCCATTCCTGCTGTTAAAAAGTCCACTGATGTTTCCATCGTGTTATTTCCTCTGTGGCAACAAAACACATGAGACAGCACAAAACTAAAATTTAACTGGGATGACTGGACACTGCTGAGTTCCTTGTTAAACAGTGACAATAGCTCTCCAAGATTATTTCTGGTTTCTCTGCACTGGGCTGTTTATTCCCCTCTGGCATTTTGTTCCTGGGACTGTAATGTCACACTGTTTTATTCCATGAAGAGCAAATAAAATGCTCTCTAAGCTCAGTAGCCTTGGTGCTAATGGGACAATAAGTTTAGACTTCAGGAAAGTTCATGCTTTTGTCGACTCCTGTCTCATAACCATCTCTCTTTTGTGGAGAAGTTTCTAACCTGATGAAGAGCAGAGGGTTAAATATATCTTCAAAAATGGAATATAATATTTACAACTATGTTTCATTAGTTCATTATCACCTGAAACTACCGTCACTTCTACACCTACCTAACTAACTTTTGAACTTTTTATCAAAATTACAGGTGTGAAAACTCCCCCACATCACAGTCCGCACCAAACAGCCAAACCTTGGGCCGATAAAAAGAGGTGGCCCCAGTTCAGTTTGCTTCAGGTGTGAAAATATTTTAAAATAGTTGTGTCTCCATTACCTTTTTGTACATATGGAGCAGGTTCTCTTTTACGAAACCTGCCTTGATGTTTCTACAGTAGCCCAGACCAGACAAACGAAACACTAGCTCCTGATGGGGCTATTGGCTCTTGCGTGTCGGCCACCATAGCCCGTCAACATGCTTGGCACACGGGCAGAGTTTCAGTTGGTTGCAATATCCATCTCCTGCTGCTACATGCTGCTAATGCTGCAATCCATTTACTTCAGAAATCAGAGTTCAGAGCAGGGAATTATATCACGTCTGAGTCGATCGTGTTCCAGTGTAACAAGTTGGAAAACCCATGTGTTGCTAGCGATACCAGTTAAAGCCAGGTTAGCCACTGTTTAAACAATATAACACTACAAGGCCTTATTTTACAAAGAAGGTTTGGTAAAAACTCTTATTAGCCCTGGGATGACGGATACTCTGGCTTTTCAGTTTCATAAAGACAGGGAACTTCAACTCTGGGTCAGTTATCATGCTAACTGACTCTGTGAACCCAACCTGCTCGCTGGCAGGTTTTGCCTGACTTTCTCTGTCTCCTCCCTCTGACAGAGTCAGACATGCTGTTTCATTTCCTCACTGATTCAGTCCGTATCAAAGCTCGTATCAGATGCATTAATTAGCGGAGGTTTACTGTCAGCATCAAAATCCTGGTTGGATATCAGTTTGTTACTCAGGACGATCTAAAGTTACCGCTTTAATGAGCTGTTAGTCATTTCTTTGAACAGTTTTGCACTCACATTCAGATACCACACAGCGTCACGTTACCTCTCATCTCTGTAGATGGATATCTGCATATGTAGGCCTCTGCTTCATTGTCAATGGGCTCTGAGACTGAGTCATAAGCTAAAACCTCTGCATGTCCACAAGTGGAAGCTTCTATATATATGTTTAAATTTTAAAAATCAGTATGAATGAATATTTCTCTCTATCACTCATGATGTGATTGGTCACACTGATGGCACATGATGCCAATAATACTGGAGATTATATGTTAATATTTGGGAGTGAGCGGGATCATGGTGCACTTTCAGATGTGGTTTCTAAGATAGACTACTTTTCGTCTGAAGGTGTTTTAATGGCACTGACTTGACTGTGTTTAAATTTACCACATTTGTTGAAGTATCTAAAATCAAGTCACTGAATACTGTTGAGCCAGAGATCCAAATAGACGTCTAAAATTTAAAATTCACTGTATTTTAACCTTCATCAAACATATGGATGGATCAGATTGTGAGCTTACAGTTATGTCTCTGTGACTTTGCTTTATATAGGTTTTATCTTTCATCTTCAGTTTCTGGCTCCTGTGATTCATCCCTGTTAGAGTGAAGCTGAAAACACAGATTTAAAATGTAACGTGGGCTGTGCCTAAATGATAAAAATGAATGAATGGAAAACACTCAATAAAATTTTGTTGTGTTAAGTTATTGACACTTTTCCCTGCTCTGACTCCAGTTTTTTTAAGATAAATGCGCACAGTTACATATACAGTACATGCAGTACTATCTCTATGTCTACTGGATTGAAATGGAGGCTCTGCATTTTATTTACCTGTTACATGGTGAATTGTAGTATTGGTGCTCCAAATGGAACACAATGAAAAACCTACACACTTCACCTTTAATTCAGAGAAACAGATCAGGTTTTTCCTCAAATAAATGCATTATGCCTCTACATGTATACCTAAATGTCCTACAGAGCAGCTGCCTGGGGCTCCTGTGGCCAGCAGAGTGACCCCAAGAGCACTTGAAACGTTTCACAAGCAGAGCTGGTGTTTTATCTCGGGGAGCATTCCAGATAGCATACTTTTTCTTTTTACTTTTAGTTGGTACTGCAGCTGCCCTTAAAAAGTATGTACTGTATGTACGGCATGCAGTATGCACATAATCGGGACGTAATTCTTTCTCATAACATTACACCCTGAACTTTGACCCTCTTGCTTTTATATCTGTTACCTTGGAGATAAAACAAACACCTGTCATCGAATTCGCCAGAGGTAGAGATCAACCCGGAGAGCTCTGCTGTTGTGATGTATTTAGTTTAACATTAAAGTTATAACTGCACAGATTGTAGTTTCTATCATGTTATATTTGCGACAGTGAAATTACACCTGCAGTTCTCTGTCAGTTATTTTTATAGTTACGTCCTGTTGTGTGTAATATTTATGATTAGTTTGTTGACTTAAACAATCAATATTCCTATTGTTATTACTACAAATTTCAAAATAAGGTTGCATTCCCCATCTCCTTATTTCCTTTGGTGTTTTAGTTGCATTTCAGTTAACTTTTACCCTACAGCTGTCCCCCAGGCCACGGGCTAACCCGTGTTAGACGAAGTCCCCTCCTCCTAACGTTAGTTAATATGGACATCGAGATTCACAGAAAAGCCACATACGTTTAAGTTTAATGTGTATGGTTCATGTTGCAGCTAGAGTTGCTGCTATTGGTTACACACCTCCAAACTCTTTAAATAAGCCTAGGTATTTTTGGCCTCACGAAAGTTAAAACTGGCACAATAATATTGGTGCGATATGTGTGGTTATACTATCCGGTTACTAGTTTTTAGCTTTCACTGTGACAATCTATTCAATCAAGCTATCACTCGGCCGTCAAGCTGTAATCTGTTTGCGGCTCAACTGATGTGATGCTTCGCAGAGGATTGTGGTTTAGCATAGCCAGAAAAGCTTGCTGGCTTCCATCCATCCATTTTCGTAACCGCTTATCCTCTTGAGGGTCGCGTGGGGGCTGGAGCCTATCCCTGCTGACATTGGGCAAGAGACCGGGGACAGGTTGCCAGAGTATCGCATGGCTAACG
>JAPZEB010000021.1:16849619-16861326 GCA_029783705.1 Chaetodon striatus | reverse complement strand
ACCCGCCATCACTTCACGTCTCCACCCTGACAGAATGGAGATGATGAGCCTGAAATCTGCTCTCTGTGGTGGAGGATTTAGCAGTTTTGTGCTTGTGTGTGTGTGTGTGTGTGTGTGTATGTGTGTGTGTGTGTGTGGTAGGCGGGGGTGGATGGGAGCATGTGTTAACAAGCCTATCTGCCCATCCAAGTGTTAATCTGCGAGATGCCAGCTGATACAGTAGGACAGGGTGGGCTTGGCTCCCTTCATGCCTACCTGCTCACCAGTGCCAGTCTGTCCTCCCTGTAGAGACGCAGGACTTTGGCCTTCGATCTTTCCATGCCTGGGCACAGGTGGCACTCAGTGTGTGTCGACACCCCAGCCTCCCTGTGTTTGTCAGAGCTCAGACTGTGTGTGGCTCTCTGCGCCTGAGTGTATGTGTTAGCCTCAACTTTGTGACAAGGAGGATAATCTCCCAACCCCCCTGCAGGCAGTTGTGTTTGTGTGTGTGCACCAGGGTAAGATGCATTGCTTTAATGATGTACCATGCAGATATCTGCCCTACACTGAAGCTACAGTAATCAATATTATTATAGTAACAGTTGCTCAAATGGGGCAAAATCCTGGGGGAAAGTTGTGTTTTTGTTGACCCATCAACTACCCCAACCTGCATCCTTATGCAAACATTCACTCTTTATACTATGCTCTTCTCTACACCCGTCAACGCATTAGTCACTTCCCCAGTGCATGGGTTATGAATGAAATACTGGCTGATGATTACATATGTACGTGTGTGTGTTATATTCAAATTGTGGTGCATTACTTTTCATAGCTATACATATGAACAGACTGATAAATATATACACACACACTCTGAATACAAGTCAAGTATACTTTTAACACAGTGTCAGCTTTTTTTTTTTTTTTTACTACAGTCTAACAGTATCAGTGTCACTGTCTGAACCCTTGCATGAACACAGGTGCGTGTGTGTGTGTGTGCGTGTGTCTCAGCATCCTGTGGCTTCTCTCCCTACCCACAGTGCCTTGCTCAGCGCAGCCTGTCCTGGCCATCTGCCACTGTGGGCCCCAGGCAGGAGGGCTGCAGGCTGGGCGTCGGGGCCGACACAGACCGCTGGTGGTGGGGTGATACACAGAGAACAGTAGGACCGTGAATCTCACTGTGCTGGATGAGGACTTCACTGACATAGTAAGTTCTCAAGGAGCTTACTGTTGTGTATTTGATTCCCAATCAGATTCTGCTTGGCAGCTGATTATTAATGAGCAATTAGCAGCTTTTTGTAGTGTACACTTTGGATCTGACTGCTATTCGGTTATTTTACTCTCTCCCTATTCAGTATTTAAAAGCAGTATATAAACACTTACACACATAAACACTTACCTATAATGCAGTTGCAAGCATTTATGTAGATATTTTTAGGTAGGGCTACAGCTATCGATTAATGGATTAATCCCATAAGATATCCATCCATCCATTTTCGTAACCGCTTATCCTCTTGAGGGTCGCTGGGGGGCTGGAGCCTATCCCGGCTGACATTGGGCAAGAGACAGTGGACAGGTTGCCAGAGTATCGCAGGGCTAACGCATATGACAAATTTAGAGTCACCAATTAACCTTTCCCCAACCTGCATGTCTTTAAGCTGTGGCCTCCGGAGTACCAGGAGAGAACCCATGCTGACACGGGGAGAACATGCCTCCTGAGTTTGAACCCTCTTGCTGTGAGGCAACAGTGCTGACCACTACTAGTGCTAACCGCTACACAACAGTGCTAACCGCTACACCACCGTGTAGTCCGCATGCTTGCTTGCATACTGCAAAATCGGCCATAGTCGAACATCCTGTCTTTTTTGGCATACCGCATTTCACATACTGTGTATCTACAATGATAAAAATATGGGTCCCTCGAGAAAAAGGTTGGGAATCACTGCTATATAATATTGTAGTGTGGGTATTGGAACTATATTATTAACTAATTATTTTAACAGTCTATGACTGAAACACAGTTCACGAGTCCCCCTGGTAATATGCGTTTCCGCCTTTTGTTAATGCGCAGCGCCCCCTCTCGGTGGTTAAGGTTTTGGCTCAGTACGCAAATTGCGTAGACTCCGGAAATTACACGACGCCCACGTCTCCCCTTGCGTCACAGCGGGCGTCAAAGTCTGAAACTTTAATGAGAAGTTGAAGCAGAACTACCCTCTCTAAGAGAGTAAAAACACCATGAGGGTCAGACGCGGGAGCAGCATCCAGGTAAACTGAGTCCTCTCCTCGCCATGTTTGATGCCAGCAGCTAACACTGAGTTGATAAGCTACCTTGCGATGCTTACTCACCTGTGCAGCGCATCTTCCGGTGTGTCTGAGCCGTGCTTGCTTGTCAGTCACCTCCAGGCCGTGTTCTGTGACTGAGTCTGAAAAAGCTAGCGTGAAATACAGCTGTTTATTACGTTTGACACTGCCAACGCGAAACGTTGTTATTAAACTGCAGGTAGACTACGGCCGCTCGCGAACAAGCGTTCTTACGCGCATGCGCAGAATGAACTCGCTTTCCAGGAGCAGCTGCACATGGGAGTTTATCCAGAGGCTGTCTGACAGAAATCTATTCATTTAAACCACGATTTATTTTCCTAACCTTACCCAAGAAATCCCTTTGTGACAGAAAGCCATTTAGGCAAACTTTGGGACCTCTAACAGTGTTTATTTATTAAATATTGAATTTAAAATGTCGATTAGCTGGGCATACTTTGCAATATAGATTCACATCTCTCAGGAAATAATAACCATCAAGCATTCAGCCAAGAACTTTATTAAACAACTGAAGTAATTTTTTTCACTCAGATTGTTTCTTCTGGGAGAACTTCATCTTATCTATGAGACAAAATAAGGCCATTGATTCTTTTTGTTTATTTACTTTGTTATTTGTTAATCATCAAATCAAATGTCTCTTATTTCCCAGCAGTGAAACCCTGCCAGGATGTTATTTCAGTGTCAACAAATATGTTAGTTTTTGTAACAGATCCCGGAGTGCAAAGCATCTAGTATTACTATACACAAAGTTTGCTCAACTATGTTGTTAGCTGTGTTGTTTATATGATTATATAATGCAGTAGGCCTATGGGTATTGTCTCGTTGCATAAAATCAGCTTTTATATGTAAGTAAGACAGAGTTTTTGGTCTCAAAAAGTACATTTCGAAACACATAAGCTGACAAAAATGCCTCTAAGGTTTCTTTTTTACTGGTCAGCCAAATAGCTTGTAAAAGACTCCTGAAATTGTTGTGATTTGTTGACTTTATAAGAGGATATTCTAGATCCTCTTATCTTCCCCTGACCAAACGCTGACAAACATAAAATGACAAAATCTCATTTTCAAGCAAAATTGAAGTTACTGCCTTTTACTCTTGTAACGCTTGTCAGGTGTTATTTCAGTTTTAGAGTGGATATTTCCTCTGAATGAACCGCAGGCTGTTTTGTTAAAGCAGCGCCATCTATCCTTAAGTGTAATGTAAATGTTGTAGGGTTCTCCACTCGCACAGCAGCTGGCATCTCTGAACCCGAGCAGAGAGCGTACTTTGTCTCTTCAACCTTGTGCACTGAAATATTCAAGAGCTCCAAGTTTATGAGACAGTTGCTGCCATCTGTGCCCCAGCGTTCAGTCCTCCCATCATGGCTGAACATAAGGCCAACATCAGAACAGATATGTGTGAGAAGTGTCAAAATAGATTCTCCAATGTAGTCTGTATTGCAAATCTCAATATTGCCTGAATAGCATAAACAACACTGTTCGTTTGCTCACACACACACACACACACACAGAAACACACGTAAAATTCTGCCACTGCGGAGTCAAAATTTCCATATCCATGAGAGAGGAAAGGAAAAGAGGAAACATTTACACAAGGCTGCCTCCACACAGTTGAAGAGACCTTTTCTCTTAGGTGTCTTTTTTTACAATGTCATTGTGGAGCAAGCAAGCTCCTGTGAGCTTTACGAATTTCTCGCTAAATGAGAGATTTCCTGAGACAAAAAAGCGGAGGAGGAAGGGTGCAATCAGTCCAGGTTTGTTCTAGACAACATCACTTCCTTCCTTAGCATTAGCAGAGTGTCAGAGCGAGACATTCAGATGTGGTTTTCACCAAGCACTTTCCCAGGACAGTAATGCTGCGCAATTCTAATGGTGTCATTCAAAGCAGCTGCCTTTCTCAGCAATAAACTGAACGCCTTGCCTAAGCAATTCAAACCGCCTCCACAGATTGCAATACAGTCAACAAAGAACTTATCTTCCAAGTGAAACTATTCATCAATGAATGTGTTTGTGTGCCAAAAAGTAGAAGGCGGTTTGAAAAGACCTCAGTTACACCTGAATGGCTACTTCTCTTTTTTCACCATTGTCACCGTTTCACATTTGAATTCACCTGTTTCCGAACTGCCAGTGCCGATTAAATTCTACCCTCTAAAAAAACAATCCTGAGTATTGGCATTCATGGGTGTGGTGGATTAGCAGAATTATAAATATCAGCACCTGAAACGGATCGCTTTGAGGCTTTCAAGAAAACTGACATGTGCCATTAGGTAACCTAACACAACTTTGTTTTGTGTGGGTCAGTAACCCACCAGGAAAATCTAAGCAACACCCAGCCCGCTCATTTCCCGCACAGAGAATGGGGTCATTAGTCCATGACAGGTGTCAAAGGAACAAAAGTAAAATGTGTTGTTTTATTGCTTATCTTCAAAGGCACACGCAGTATATAACTGCAGCACAAAGGGCCTTAACATTCTGTATTTGTTTAACATCACTGTTATTTCAGCCCTGCTGATAGAAACACACTGTCTTTATGAGGCACTGTGCATAGAAGTGTGAACAATAGCAAACAGCACGATCTTTCAGCAACTTTATAAATAGCATACAGCATCTTCAATAGATGACTGCTTTAGAGGAAAAGTGTTTAGGAGCAGATAGTTTATAAGAAACTCAGAATAAGAATTTGGCCATTGTTTTGACCGGACATGTATCCATGAAATGTTTTCTTTCACTTTCTTTTCTTGTCATTTAAACAAAGTGTGAGTCAAAGATCCCGTATATGACCCAATACAGCATGAATTTAGTTGTTAATCATACATTCAAAAGTGGTGAGTGACCGTATATACATCGAACACTGCACTGAAGAATCCACATCACATTATTCGGAATATAAAACAAAATTTACAGGCTTGTATCCCTGGTGTTTTTCAGCAGCAAAAGCCTGGAAGACCTACATACATTGTCTGAAGAACACTGAGATGATCACTGGAAGACACAGCACTGGAATGTGTGTGTGTGAATTTGTGCACAGTCCTTTGCGGAAGGGAGGGGGTCGTCCTTCCGTGAAGTTAGTCGGTGTTGTTTTGGCCTGTGTTTACCCGGCCTGCTGTACATGTTCTAGCGAGAACAATGGCGTGGAGGTTTCCAAAATGGCAACGTGAGTCACAGTGTCAACAACGCATTAAAAATGTGGCTGAATTCTGCTAAAACATCTTCAATATTGGGTGTAAAGTGGAACCAAATGAGAAAGTGTGTTAGGTGCTGTGCGGTGGAGCGGATTTTGGTGAAGGGAGCAGGCTGCGTGTTTTTGAAAGCAGATTAAAGATCAAGACAGGAAGGGCCAGGTTTAGGGAAACAGGAAAACTGATGCAAGGAAACGGACGACGTCACCAGCCAGCCCACTGCAGCCTGAGCTAAAAGTAGAATCGAGACCAAGCGCAAGTATGGAGTCTTTGCTCAAGTCACCAATGAAACTTGTACTTTTGACAGGTATGTGAGCTTATCTATTCTCTAGCACGGCAGGTGTCTTAGTAGGAGATGGATCTGTACTTATGGGGTCTCCATATTAACTGTAGTGTGTCTGGGCTGTGTGATGGGGCAGCAGCTGAGCTTGATATATCTTTAAGTCATTTTAAAATTAAAACTAGTGTTGTGATTTTTTTTACATTTTTTATTTACAACAGATTGTTTGTGTGGCCACATACAGCGGGCTGTAATCTAAACTTGTACTGTGGTTCAATGGATTATTTCAGTGGATCCTGTGTGGTTGTGTGAGTGGCAGGTTAACCACAGAGCAGAAGATAAAAATGCAATTTTTACTGGAACCACACATGCCAAAAGAAGCAGCAGTGGCATCACAAAATGATTTGGACTATTGCTTTCATGGTATAAGTTCAACTTACACACTCTCGTGTCTGGCGCTTGTGTCTACGCAGCATGGCTCTCCAGTCTGATGGACCCATACAGCCTCTCTGACATTTGTGATTCTTGTCACCAACTTGCAACATGCAAGGCCCTCAACGACTCAAATGACGCCTGCTTCTGCAAACAAGGATACACGGGAGATGGAACGACGTTTTGCAACGGTGAATATAAACATACAAAAGCCATCCATATGTATTTAGTACTTTCAGTGATGCAAGAGTACAGCCTTGTGTGTATAGCTGTCATGGAAGCCTCGACTATTTTAGGACGCCTTTGTTGTTTGCGGCTGCTCAACATAAGCAGACAGGAGCATGAGGCCAACATTTGTACACATGTGGCTTAATTTAACATTTTTAGAGCATGGTGGGTGACTGTGCAGTGCAAAAATAACTCAGATGTGAGCAGTTAAAAATATATCAGGCGCTAGATGTGTGAAAGCTCTTTAAGATGGCTGTTCAGGACAAGAACCGGTTCAGTTTTCATCAAAATTTAAAAAGGCCGCACATAAACACATGTGAAACACTGTCTCTGATCAATCAACCAACACAGATCAGTATATTCAGCACAGTGTTGCTCCTGTGTAACTGTTTGTCTCTTGTAATCTCACAAATATGAGATGGTTAACCCTACATGTGCCGGACAGCATGTTGCATTTCTTAGTCCACGGACATAGAACTGAATTGAGTAACTTTTACAAGCAAGGAAAGTTAATTTTTACCATCTAATATTGCTTTTAATTCCTGCCATTGGGCTAAATAATCAGTTTGGTCATTTCAAACACGTAGGCACTGTGTGGGAGAGTTTAAGTCAAATCTGTGTAAGTAATTCCAACAACTTTGTGTGTTCTCGTCCACCATACCCTCTTTGAGATGCAGTTTGTATTTGTTGGATCAGCTGTGGCATTTTGGAACTCGCCAGCGAGTTGGCAGCTCACCTCTTTGAGACTTAATTACAGAGAAAACACTGCAATATAAAAAGATATCTCCGCCATACAGCTTTATTAGTAACATTTTTAATGGCCAGCGTTGCCTCTCACTCAGCATTGTTACTCCTGTTATGTTTCTGAGGCTGTTTAGAATTCCTGGAACCCTTTTTGTTTCCTGTCCAAACCCGATCACAATCACAGTACAGCTTACATATTTCAAGGGCCAAAAGTAAATCAAAATGTGAGCAGCGCAAACACTGTGGTGAATGATTTTATAACAAAAAGGCACAGTGAAGCTCACGGCTAATGGAGTCCTTATGTAGTCACAGATTAAGGATGTGTGTGTTCATTTAATGCAGAAATTAATGAAATAAATCACTCTTAGTCAGTTAGTTGAAAAAGTTTTTAAAAAGCAAGAATAAATATGTAATTTATAGGACTGAATTGAGCCGAGCCATTCAGTATTTTTAATATTTTTTAAAGCACAGGGACAAAAGCACTCTCTGTTGTGTACTTAAAGATAAACAAAGACATCAAAGTTGCTCATAAAAAATGTTGATACAGTGTTTGTGCAACAATGATGGCTCAAGGGTCCAGTGTGTCATGGAGGTATTTCCCCTTTGAGCATAGTCACCTCTCTCATCAGAGCAGAGGATTTCCCTTCGCGGACAGCTTTTGTTGCGAAAGGTACAGAGGAGAGGAAGAGCAGAGCATCCATCATAGACAACTGAGAACAACAGTGGAAAGTCTTACCAGGTCATTTCCAATAAATGGAGAGACCAGAGACGGAAGGTGCGTTTGAGAATAAAGCTGGAACAGCACTTTTTATAATGCGTGGGCCACAGCAGCATCCGCAGCGAAATGCTCTTTATCTGGTGCTTTCTAAGCCTGGGCAACAAAGAGAAAAATATTTTAAGTAATTTGAGTTTTTGAGATCAAACAAAGGCAAAAAACTGCTCAACAGTCATAAATGTGAACAATGGAAGTTGTATATAAGTTAGAGCCGCCAAGACTAATTTAGTGGCGCCTGAGACAAGACCACAACTGAGCGTCATCAAGGCCAAATCTACATCAGGACTCAAGATCAGGATCAAATTGAAGTATCCTTACATAGTAATATGAGTGTGAAGTACAGTTTAAGTCAATATTTGTGTGAAGATGCAATCAAAGCCCCAAACATGATTAAATCTGGAAATGGGGTCAGATTTCTGTACATTAATACACGGGATAATTCAGAAAATCCACATTGTTGCTCTAGAAATAACCCCACCAAATCATCTCTCCTGAATTGATGGCTGAAGACCTCGCATGTTTTAGCACATGCTCTGGTTTCTGTTTTTGGAAAAACAGATGTTCTTGTTAAGAAATGCTGCCATCATGTCCCCAGCACGTCATGCTAATTTTGGTGTTTGGTGGTGTTATCCTATTTTACTCAAGCAGAGATAACTCACTGCACTATTTTAAGTTAAACAGAAAGGATTAACATCACTTTTCGTGAGGGCTCTCTGGTGGTCCAGCCATTTCGCGTACTGTTCGGCAGCCAAAAAAGAAATGAATTGTTGAAGGAGCAGAGCAAAGACTTCTGTTTCTTCGCAGGCTGCAGACCAAAAGACTTGCAGCTGTTTGAGGAAGGAAAGATACAATTTGGATGCAGTTGCACTGTTAAATCGCAGTTCTCAACTACAATTTTCTCCTAATATCTCCGACAGAAAGGTACAGAACAGCTGATTGAAACATGTTTGGGCATTTCTCTAGAGTATATTGAAAGGCCTTGTGGGAAATGAAGCAGAAGGAGGAGCGAGAAATGACAGCCAGAACAAAAAAGGAAACAGTTACAGCACAATTAATCAGAAAATGGCCTGCAAATAAGACTTTAAATGTCATATCTTGATGATATAGCACTTCAGAAATCTCCTTGTCTAAATAATTGGTCAGATAAAGAAGGTTTAACTAGCCACAAGTTATTTTTTTGTAAATCTAAATGCTGGTCAGTAGGTATTAAACTGCCTGGGCAAATCACAGCAACATGAAAGCATCCAGTTAAATCTGCAAAGATGTATTTTGTTTTCTTTGCACATCCAATTAGTTTCTTTTTTAAAGCCTATTTGATTTTTTAAACTCTTCTTTTCTCCAGCAACTAACCCAGTTTACTTCCCACCCTGCTCTTTTCACCACAGATGACAACGAGTGCCAGAATGTGACTAATATCTGCGGGGACAGGGGGAACTGCACCAACACAGCGGGCAGCTACTACTGTACATGTGTCTCTGGATACACATCGACAGGACTGGCTGAGTTCCAGCCCAACGATGGCACTGGATGCATCGGTAATGTCTGATTTACTGGCCCAGTAATATAAATATACAGAAATTTGTTTTGGTCACGTACTGGCACAGGACCTCACATACGACCAGGCGAGATATGTATATGTGTGAAAGCCACACAGCTTTGAGGGCGCTTGTGTGTGTGTGTATGTGAGTGTGTGTGTGTGTGTGTGTGTGTGAGAGATGTTTTCTCTTTCACTGTACTGAGGAGGATAAACGTGCTGGAGGTGATTTTTTTCCCCCCTCGGCCTTTCGCTTCCTTCCCATCTGCTATTCTGAGTAACCGCCCGAGATCCTTTGCTCCATTTGCAACAGAAGAACAACACCTTTATCCCCTGTTGTAGCATAAAGTATTCCTGCAGATATCCAACTGGGTGGCACACATCATTTAATCCAGTGTGGAAGCATGTAGCTGATTTTAGAAGCTGATTTATGAATATTCAGATGTGTAACACGCATGCAAGAATTGCAGTTTCTCTTCCAAAATCAATTATACAGTGTATTAAATGGAATGAGTCGGACTACTTCTGCCACATTCTTTGTTTGTGTGAAAATAAATCATTAACTTTCCCTCACTTTCAGCTTCACTGTCACTCATATTGAAGCGGGAATATTGGAGAGACGTAAATGCATGTGTCTATCTTTATTTGCTGTTTACATTACATATGTTTATGTTGAGAGTGTGACCTCAATCATATTGTGTTTATCTTCTATTGGAGCTGAACTCTTCATTTGCACCTTTCAGATACTGATGAATGCAAGTTAGGACCAGTCTGTGGACCAAACTCACACTGCCATAATACGAATGGATCTTTCTATTGCACCTGTCAGCGTGATTACATCCCAACTTCAGGCACTAAGCACTTTCATCCGGAGAGAGGTGTAAGATGTAAAGGTCGGTATGAGGATGGAACAGCTCACATGCACACACG
The DNA here is from genome assembly GCA_029783705.1 of Chaetodon striatus. Lineage (NCBI taxonomy): Eukaryota > Metazoa > Chordata > Actinopteri > Chaetodontiformes > Chaetodontidae > Chaetodon > Chaetodon striatus. The sequence continues at coordinate 16,850,929 of JAPZEB010000021.1, read as the reverse complement.
CACACACACACACACACACACTACCCTCACGCACTGGTACTTACATCCAAGGACATACATCTTTCTTCATCTCCGTCTTTTTTTTTTTTTTAACTTTCTCTGTCACGCAGACACACACACAACACAGAACTGAATTTTTAACATTTTTATGAGGAATGTATTATGCAATACATCAAGTAAACGGTGCAATCTTAAGTTTTCTGATGTTTTCGTAGCTTCGATGATCACAAAGAGTGCCATGTGTTACATCTGTGCAGGTTTTGTGCAATTCAGACTTTACTGTAAGATGCTCTGTCCTGTTGAAATGATGGAAATAAATTCAGCAATCAAAGAGATACTTTAGGTAATTGTTGTTTTCCAGAGCATCCCCAAAAATACTGCCATGACAACATCGGGTGCATCACACAGACTGTCAACAAAACACTTGAATATGTAAGTACCCCTCCTCAGGACTTCAGCCAAATAAGGTAAAAATAGATATGATGACACTGCCCTCTGTTGGAGACAGAAAAGATGAACATGAAATGAAACAGGCCAAGCAAATAAGGACACACAGCACCAGGAATATTATCCAAATGCCACTTGCAGTGTCAGTGATTTCAAACCTGCAGTTCTGGACCTTCTGTTGTCCCACTTACAGGAAAGAAAAGTAACACCAGCAGTGGTTTACGACTGGCATGTTAATGTGAACCATCTACAGGCAAAGGCAGTAATAGTTTTTTGCAGTCTTTGGCCACCTGCAGGCAATAGGTGTTCCAGTTTTTTTAATCAATAGCTGCTTTGTACACACGTGTGTTGGTGAGTTTTTCAGGACTTTTCAGGGCTTTTATTGGTTTATTTTTAAACAAGAGCATAAAACATCCTCTGCAGAATAGTTTGCGCTGCAAGTTATTTCACGATGCATCCTCTTTTCTCTGGGGCTGTCCTCCCTGTTACTGGAGAGGGAGCGAGGTTAATATACCTAACTCTAATGCTTAGGTCAGTGGTTCCAAACCCCTTTCCTGAAGAGACCCCTTTTTATAATTAAGTAAGCTGACGAGTAAGTTTAGGTAAAACCATTTGGATGAATTTATTGCAGATTATTTCCTGTGAATATTACGATGGATATGAGTTTTCCTGGTATTTTGATCCTTTGAAACCTGGAGTGACATCACCTTTCTTGTGCTGCTTTCAGACCTCTTTCCCAAATATTTAAACCTTTGAACCCTGAGCAAATTGGTGATTTCAAAAACATGGGGAAAAAAGTCAATGAGCAATTTAGTAAGAAATGTCCTACAAATAAAAGAAAAAAATAAATAAATAAAAATAAA
>JAPZEB010000021.1:16836321-16847917 GCA_029783705.1 Chaetodon striatus | reverse complement strand
CCAAGAGGGATCATTGGGATTAGTTCGTAGTGTCAGACAGGCTGCCGTCACAGTATTTTCCCTGATTTAATCTTAATTATTTTATTGGTTATTGTAAGTGTGGTAAATCAGTTCAGTATACACGCTGAGCTCTACCCAGCTGGTTACATCTCCACACCGACTGTACATTTAATATCTCCCAAATATTGCTCTGCTCTTCACAATTAGTTTCATTAAAAGTTTGATTAAAAATACAGTAAGTAGGTGACTAACTCCCACTCCCTCCTGTCTTTGCTAAACTTTTTTTTTTGTCCATCAGGAAGCGTGTCAGTGGTGTTTGTGCGATATGACAGCATCGGTGACATCCTGAAGCCGAGCAGCGACCCAGGTGTCACCGACTACTCGCGCTATGCGGGGACTGGGGAAATCACTGTCAACTCCCAAGTCATCGCAGCAGCCGTCAAACCTGCTGACGTTTACCAACTTGACCATGTCACCTTCACTCTGAGACACAACGAGGTAAAGACCGTACAGAGTGCTGAGGCTGGCGACAATGTTTCCCCACTTCTGCACTCTTAATGTATGCCTTCCAAATGTATGCTGCTTCAGAGTGTCACTGTGTCTGTGCAAAATAAGTTCAGCTAGTGAGGGTTTTCGTATTATTCTTCCTTATTAAATCCCCCACTGTCTTGATTTATTTAAGCAGCACTTTAATTTTAAAAAAAGTTTTTCTATCCAGATAAAGGTTTTCTTTACTTTCCCGCTCCCTTAAACTCGCTGCCACCTTTTCTGCGTCTTATATGACTCATTTATCAACATTACGGTAGCTTCCAGTAGGATTGTGCTCACTTTGAAACATCAACATCCCATCATATATATTCTTGTCAGACTGCCGCCATCATTGCGTTTACGTTTGCTGTGAAGAAAAGCTTCCTTATTCCCTCACTGACTCTCGCAGTAACTTGCTAACTGTTTCCATTAAAGTCAAACTCACATGGGAGGGGTAGTTAGCGCTTTGTGTTAGGTGTTTTTTTTTTAAGAAATTTTAAGATTTTGCTTCGTGTATTTCTTGCAATGACCTCTCAGTTAAAGGGGAAATGGAGGAGGAAAGGTGAATAGATGATGGAGGAAAGCAGAGTAATGAGGGGAAATAACCCTAAAAGTTAATGTACTGGTATTTTCTTTTAAGATAATTAAAATGTATGAGAAAGTGAAATCATTATTTTTGTTGGACCCTTGAGGCTTAAGCCTAACAAAGGAGGTGATGATTTATGTTGAGCAGTGAAAATCCTCTGTAAATTGCCTTTAAAGAGCAACAATCAATAATTTGGGCTCCATTTTCATGCAGACAATTTCTGCTAGTGAAGTGGTATTTTCCCGTGACGCGCTGGGGTTGGGTTTTTTTTTTTCCCCTGCCTGCACCTGCTCAGTATTATTGTGACACACTCTGCTCGTGTTCATTTGAGAGATAAATCTAGTGATTTAAGGTTATAAATTACTCATTTTTACACGTAAAATATCATAAATGTTTCACCAACTGGGGGTGCGAACTGATCTAATTGAATGTAACAACTCAACCTGAAACACTAAACCACATTTTTATTTTCATTTTTTTTATTTATTTATGACACTGTTAATTTTTTGTGCAAATGTGCTTGTTGTGTAGATCATTGTAATTCAAGTAAATCTGCACATAATAATTTATGTAAAATCTGTTGACTTCTGCTCTCAATATGCTCATGTGAATTTAATGATAATTTGGACGGCTGTACATTTGTTCATCCCAATGAGATTGCTCTCCCACAAAAACACCCGGTGAGCTGCATTGTGTGCAGCACACATGACTGCACTTTATGCCCTGAGCCATTCATTTTGACCCAGAGTCATGCATGATAATTATTTGGCTTTTTTTGTTTTCATAATGAGTCATAAAGTTGTGAGATGGTAAGAATAGTGAGAGAGCCAATGCAAAACAGCATGAAAATGTCACTGAAGTAAAAGCAGAGAATTTCTGATTATTAATCCAGAGATTTCAAATATAATTCCTGACGCACTCAAACTTTGGATGGACAGTAATTCATCTTTACTGCTGTTTTGATGAGACCCGCACAATCTGTTTTAACCCCCTGTTGTGGTCTGACAAAGCAGCGCAGCACAAAAACTAATAAAAACAGCACCGTGAACAGTTAACAGCGTCTTTGTTCCTCTCTTTTTCCCTAAAGCCCATAGACACTAAAGCTGATGTGGCCAAGTGCGCCTTCTGGGAGTACGAGCCGGACAGCCTGAAGGGCCACTGGGCCACTCGCGGCTGCAAGACCGTCCACGTCAACAGCAATGCAACCACCTGCTCCTGCAACCACCTCACACACTTTGCCATCCTCATGTCCTCCGGGCGAGCCAACGTGAGTGATCATACATTAGAAATACAACCGTGCAAAGGTATTTCAGTCTCCACTGAGGCTTTGTTGTTTATTTAAATGGATTGAGGAAAAAGGTTTATTATGTTTAAAAGAAAATATTTTCAATAAGGTAATACCACATATCTGGATCTCTATTTTTATCTTTAGAAAATTATTTATTTATTGAAATTTTACATATGGAATATTGAGCCCTAAATTTATGAGTAATTGTAAGTATAGAACTGATAATTAATCTAACCTCAAGTTAAAAATATTTACTATTTAGTGCTTACAATAAATGGTTTTATATTAGGATATTACTTTGATTTTATTATTTATTTCAGTTATTACTGGAGCTGCAATGATTAATCAATTAGTTGTCTACTATTAAATTATTTGCCAACTAATTTGATAATTTGTTAGTCAGTTTGAGTTATTTTTCAAGACAAAAAGGGTCAAAATTCTCTGATTCCAGCTTCTTAAATGTGAATATTTTCTGTTGTATTTACTCCTCTGTGGCAGTAAACTGAATATCTTTGGGTTATGGACAAAACAGGACTTTTAAACACCTCATCTTGGACTTTGGGAAACACAGATCAACATTTTTAATCATTTTTTGACATTTTATAGACCAAAAAATTAATTGATTAATGGAGAAAATAATCAACACATTAATAAATAATGAAATAATAATTAGTTGCAGGCCTGCTTATTCGTTATATAATTATTTTTTGTGCTCAAAACATATATTGTACTGTAAAAAATAAAATATATATTTACAAAATATCAACTTTTCATGAGCCTGGCACCATTTGTGACAATGCACTCTTAGGTAATCCAATGGGTTTTTAAAAATAATGCGTCTATCATAAGAGATAAGATTGTCTCGATCAATAATAGTCCACTTTATCTGAAAAATTCAAAATCTTTGTTGTTATAAAAACACAGTAATACTAAGATATACTGAATGTTGTGACCTTTTGTTACTCTTGCCATTGTTGAACTGTACCTTTGAGTGTACTTCAGCAATACAAATTTTTGAAGGCCAAAAGCTGAAGTTTGTGTTGAGTTGCTGATTGTCACCATTGTGCCAACTTTTAATATAATCTAGCAACTTCTTTCTATTTTTTTTACACCAAGACCTACAGTTATTAGGTTCCACTCCAGATAATACTCTCAATAAGTTGTGAGACTGCATTTTATGCAACACACACACACAGACAGACGCACACAAAAACAATAAAACTCTGTTTAGCTGCTGCTAAAGGCAATGTTACTCACTATACATATTGAAAGGCAAAGAAACTGTGGGAGGTATCCACCCACAACTTTTAAAGATGCACTTCCTGTTGTTTTATAGCTCTCAACAGTGCCCTTAAATTCCTACATTTTCTTTAGGGATTTGGGGGCCCTGCTTTAACTAAAACAGGGAGTGTATTCATAAAAAAAAAAGCCTAAACTGAAAGATTAAATTAATTAAAATTAGTCATGCAAACTACAATTTTCAGACTTTTTTGCCTGTGACATATATCTGATACAGCAGGACTAGAGCTGTCCCTGTATGTGTGCACCCCAACACACTGCATGGGTGTAACCGCGGCCCACACCCACCCATGTTATATCAAATGTCTCCAAGCAGAAAACACAACATGAGATAGTAAATGAAACCGCCTCCCTTTCCATTTGCTTCTCAGCTGGTGGCCCACTACACCATCCTGACCCGGATCACCCAGCTGGGGATGATCATCTCCCTCATCTGTCTGTCCATGTGCATCTTCACCTTCTGGTTCTTCAGCGAGATCCAGAGCACCAGAACCACCATCCATAAGAACCTGTGCTGCAGCCTCTTCATGGCCGAGTTCATCTTCCTGGTGGGGATCAACATGAACTCGCATAAGGTGAGCTCAGTGAAACAAAGGAAGTCTGCTGTTTGTTTATGTGTGTGTGTGTGTGTGTGTGTGTGTGTGCCTGAGCCACTCTTCTGTGATTTCAATGATGAAAGCCCCTCTCGTTTGAGTTGTAAGAGCACACGGGGTTGTGAAGCACACTTTAATTTCTCTCACTTACACTCTAACTTGCTTCTTTAGTTGAACAACAGAATTATGTCTGTTCATTTAAGGGCTTCTTTGACACGGGGACGCTTAAAGATTTGCAATAAATCCCCTGAATTAAGCCAAACAAACACACAAATATGTGCAAATGACAATCCTTACATATAGGGGCATAATAAGTGTACTTTGACACATCATAAAGCTGTGAAATCTCCGTCTCCCTCTCTCCCTCTCTCCTCTTTTGTCTGTTTCTTGGCAGCTTTTCTGCTCTGTTATTGCAGGGCTGCTGCACTATTTCTTCCTCGCGGCCTTTGCCTGGATGTGCATCGAGGGCATCCATCTGTACTTAATAGTGGTTGGCGTCATCTACAACAAAGGCTTCCTGCACCGTAACTTTTACATCTTCGGCTATGGGAGCCCCGCAGTGGTGGTGGCCATCTCGGCGACGCTCGGCTCTAAGTATTATGGCACTGATAAAGTGTAAGTGGAAGGAGAGGTGGGAAAACAAAGGCTTTAACAAAGACCTCTTTTTCCAAACTCATTCAGCATTTCTCAGGGAGGAAAGATAAACAAATTACATTAATTATAAATACAAGAGGACAGAGATTAAATTTGGCCTGCGGGGACATAAAGGAAGTGGAAGATGCTTGCACTGCTTTGTAGAAAGTAAGGTGAAAACTGAATTAGTGTTGAAGAAATACTGATAGGTTTTGGAGTCCACTGGAGAGTTTAAATAGGAATCTATAAATAAAAGTAAGTCTGTTGTTTATTAATGTAAAATATAATTAAAAGATTGAGGTTATGCAAAAGAAGTGCTGATTGTTCACTCCTGCGAGCAGAGGTAGCTTTTTCTATCCAATTGTTTTTGTGCTTGTAAGATAAGAAGGGTATGTACCGGCCCATACAGTATTGTCATAATTAAGATTAGGCCAGATTAGTCTGAAGTAAAATGATAGAGGGTATTGCTTCTGCAGGAGGATTATTGCAACAAAGAGATCTTAAAGCGCACATTCAGTTAATAAAGATGTTTGTTAAATAACACTTCCCCTGTTTGTGTTACAGGTGTTGGCTGAGCACGGAAAACCACTTCATATGGAGTTTCATCGGCCCGGCGTGTTTGATCATTCTGGTAAGATGTAGAAATGACTGTTCAAGTATTAATTGGAATCATCAAATAGGGATTGTTTCAAAGATAAATACCCATTTGATCGTGTTTGTTTGTCGTGTTTGTTTTCGTCGGTCTCCACCAAAGGTTAATCTCTTGGCTTTTGGAGTAATCATCTACAAAGTGTACCGGCATACTGCTGTGAAAAAGCCTGAAATCAGCCACTACGAAAACATCAGGTAGGATTATGTGTGCTCTCGTCGAGAAGGTCAAAAGAATATTGAAAATCAAGTTGGGAGTTCCTTATCTGGTGGATTAGTATGGTGTCATGTGGTGTCCTTGTAGTATGAAATTACAATTAGTTTTCTTTGTTGTTGTGGGCTTAAAAAATACGAGTTAAAGTCAGTGTTATCACCGTCAGGTCTTGTGCCCGTGGTGCCATAGCCCTGCTGTTCGTGCTGGGAGCCACCTGGACCTTAGGAGTGCTGCACATCCTCCATGAGACCACCCTCACTGCGTATCTGTTCACCATCGCCAACGCCTTCCAGGGGATGTTCATCTTCATCTTCCTCTGCGTCCTGTCCAGAAAGGTAACACGTCTCAATATGGTCTCTTGATTCTGTCTTTTTATTTATTTATTTATTTACCTTTAATAATTGTGTGACTATAGTTAGACAACCAGTATCATGATATATATTATATTGTATTTTATCCATTTTGTTGTGTCAAAAAATGCAGGTTTTTGAATTGAATTATTGGATTTAAGATGTGTTTTCCTTATGTTAAATTAGCAATACCATGAGAATAAGATACACTTAAGATTTTATTTAGAAAAGTTACAAGTAACTATAGCAGTGAAATAAATATAGTCTAGAAAAAAGTAAAATTTTCTCTGGTAAAATGTAATGGAGTAAAAGTATAAAGATAAATAAACTGTAAATACTTAAGTATAAATACCTCGTAATGGTTTCTAAAGTATTGTATTAGATTATGAATTCTAACGTAATATAATATAATATAATATAATATTACATATCTAAATCCCACTGTCTTCTATGTGTCATTTCAGATCCAGGAGGAGTACTACCGGCTTTTCAAAAACGTGCCCTGTTGTTTTGAGTGCCTGAGATGAGTTAACGTGTCCACAGCCTGATCACTTGCACTTGTATAATAATAGTCCACCCTATAGCTTTGCAATATCCTGTGAGTCATGCGTTCAGTTTTGAAAAACCATGTGGGAGGAATTGTTAAGTTCAGATGTCTAATAAATGATTTCTAAATGTCTTGTTTCCTTTGTAAAAGGCTGCCCACGTCTTTACTTATGTTTGTTAGTGTTATGTACAAAGCAGATGGACGACTGTGTCAACACGTCCACAACAGACGTTCTTCTGAGAATCATATTTTTGTACATTTTGAGTTAAATTTAACATCTTTGCAGTTATCGGCATTAAACCTGAGCAGCAGTCTGCTGCCTTTGTTCTTGCCTTGTGTTTGAAATTGATTTGTAAATTATTAAAAATGAATGTAGCAAACTAACAAATATCTGTGCTGCTCACTTTCTTTATGTGCAGGATCAATGCTGTTGTTTAATGCATTAACGCGCCCTGTCTGAACTCCACACAACTAAGTGTATAGTTTATTAAATATGAACTGTTGTGAGGACAGTTGCTCTTGTGCATGATGGCAGTTAGGAAGGCCAATGGCCCCATCTACTGGAGCTAATGAGGAACTGTCCCCTGTAGCATCTGACACACTAATCCATAGCTTGCAACACTTTCTGATTATTTGCCTGCACGTTGAGACAAATGTTCCTCTCCTTGTTTTTTTCTTTGTGTCGTAGCAGTCTTCTAAGGCTTTGTGATACTGGCCTGTAGAGAAATAAATATTGTGGTTGAACCTTTCTAAGTGTTCTTGCTGTGTTGCAGTTCTCAAAAAGCCCCCTCCTGTAGTGTTGGACAATAAACCAACTGCATTGAAACTTACTCACTTTATGAATGTCCTCCCATCAACAGTAAATTTGCTTATATTTTATTAATTTATTTTTATTTATTTAACCTTTAATTAACCAGGAAATCCCATTAAGATTGAAAATCTCTTTTAAAAAAGCAAGTGCCAAGGCAGCAGCCAATTGAAACACATTAAAATGCAACAAATGCAACATTTGATACAAAAATCCACAATAAAAAAACAACTATTTAAACATAGTGGCCTCTAAAGAAAAACTAGCATGTCTCTGTCACCACATTCTTTATAATGCCATTGAATTCATTAATGGATGTAGTGTTTCTAATCTTAAATCTATTGAGACTTCCAATTCATAAATTGTCAGAATTATTAAACCAAGCAAAACAAAACTACATATATATAAAATATTTGTATTTGTGCCATTGTATGAATACCCAACTCTCAAGTCCAGACTGCTCTTTATTTGGACATATGTGCCCTTTTAGATTGTGACCACCATTTTTTCTTGGCTGTCTAAAATAAGTGTTGGTCTGTGTTTTCTTCACAAGAAGGGTGCGCTAATGTCTCATAAACATGTTGTGTATGCACTGATTTAGTCTAAATTCCAGGTGATAGTCTGTTGGATGCCGATGCAAACACTGGTCTACATCTCTGTCAGTGTGTGAGAGGACATTTTTTCTTACACAAACAAAGACATGCACTGTGTTTCTCTATTTTCCTCTCAGTTTAGTGTTGTAAAAAATAAAGACATACTTTGCAGGATTTGACTGAAAAACTAGCAGTAGTCCCTCTCAATCATCACTTATGACCCTCTATTAGTGTTTGGCAGTGTATTTTCCTGCAGAGATCTTCTTATTTTCAGTGTTCAGGATGTGTATGGGCGTCTAACCCTAACCCTCAGCTGAGGTCGAGGCTTTATAAAAAGGTAGCAGCCAGGTGCCAGACCGTGATCAGCAAGCACAGTGTCAAAAAAAACGCAAATATAGCGAGGTGAAATGCTAAACAAGAGTGAAGCTGGGGTTGGCTTTTTCTTTCAATTTGCTGGTGGGCGTATTTACAAAAATGACTGACAGTCTTGCACAGTGCACCTTTAAGTCCTGGGGTTAACTTGTTTTTCACCTACTTTGAATTTTGTGACTTAAACACAACCAGATGCAAAACTATAAGTTACTAAGACCCAACAAGTCTGTCAACAGCCCTCGGGCTATTGTGGTGACACTTAGAAATTATTTTCCTCCTGTCACGTTGCTGTAGAAAGTGGAGTGAAATACCAAATTTCTTATCATTACGTACTAGGTTTGGCTGACAGACGTGCAACTGAAACTCACATCATGACATCACTAAAGCCAATTGATTTGCCAAGGCACTTTGAATGCTATCTGTCTTTTTATTTGTCCTCAAAACAAGCTTTTTAATCCAATTTCAGGACATAATTGTGATGTTGGAGACCTCTGCTGGCTGCTGCTGAGATTAAAAACAGGAGATGGTCAGGTGACCTGAATCCTGAGAATCAAAGAGGTGTGATGGCTTATGTGCGATTACACAGGGGAGTCCTGCGTTTTGCAATCTGAACACAACCCCAAAAGCAGACGAGAATAGACCCTTTTAGCTGATTGCTGCTCGGTGTCGTCACCCTCACAAACTGCACTTACAAACAGGGCTGTTTGTGGAGCCCTTTAGGCTGCGGCAGATTGTAAAATTGGCATGAAGAGCAGCGATTCACCACACTGTTTGACTTTGTTGTATCCAGAAGGAGAGCTTTGTGATGCCAGGGGAACGGTATATACGTTTTAAGACAAGGGGTTGCGACAGATATTCAAGAAGTAAAAGAGCAAACCAGCCTGCATCTGCTCTGCCTTCACTCCACGTGGCTGAGTCTCACTGAGGGAATAGATGTAGATCCCGCTGGGTTTATCCCTCCGTTCAGCTGTGAACAACTTGTTTACCTCATTTTCTGAGTGATTAAAAATTAGGTTTTAACTTTACTATTTTTTAATACTTAAAACAGGCCTTGTTGTAAGTTCTGCGCAGTGGTGGAAAAGTACATTTACTGAAGTACCGCACAAATTCAAGGTACTTGATTATTTCCATTTTATGAAGGTTTATTTTGCTCCACTGCATCTCAGAGACGAATATTCTACGACATCTGTCTGACAGCTTTAGCTACTTTTTTAAAATTTACATCCCTTTCCTGTGCAGTGAAATCGATGTGTGTCTAGATGTGTGGATTTTGATGTTTTCTGATGAACTGAGGGAAGAAGTGTTCCTTTATAGACTGAGAAAATGATCCTACTTCTTAACAGGGATGGAGTCAGACGTTGTTAACACTCAGGGCTCAACCAAACCTAAGGGGATCTAGGGTCATACTCCCCCTGCTAGATTGTTTTCCCCATTTCATGGCAGCTAAACGCACTATTTTTCAAGCCATTTGAGACAATATAATGCCTGAACAACAAGGGAAAGAAATCGTCTCATAGCATCTTCAGTATAAACAATTGATCTCCTGCTGCCTTCATCATCACGACACCATAACACCACAAATGCTGAGGATGACTAATATTCACTCCTGCCATCTAAAAAGAGGCAAATGTGTGATGACGCTGTTTTTAAGTTACACAACAGGGTTAAAATTTGGTGTAAACAGCGTCACTAATTTTAAAACCTATTATGGTTATTGTTAGAGTTCACTGAATGAATGCTTATCTGACAAAACTGCTGCGTCTGAATCCATGCCATAATATTCTCTGCTGCTCTAATTGCAAATCGAGGATCTTCAACAATACCAAATAAATGTGGTCTTCAATACTTTGAATTGAATAACGGGACGACAGAAGAATATTTACTCAATACTAGATTTATGTAGGGAAAAGCATAATAGGATCAACAACATGGGCAGATATTGTTATCTGAATGATAAAGCTGAAGGTGTTTAAAACCTGAAAGATTTTTGGGGCTTTGGAGTCAACATTCAGGGATGGAGCCCCTCTGCTATTTCTATGCTCCTTAAGCTAAATAAACTGTTTGAAAACCCTCTCGGATCAGCTGGAGGAGTCATCGTCACATGCTGAAAACGGGGCTGTTTTTCTGACACCAAGAAAAGTTGACTTTATAGAGATGCGTGATTGTCACAGAACAGTGATGCTAAAATGATGATCCTATAGAATGTGATGCATTGCTGTAGATTAAACAAGCCAACAGTATATAAAGTAGATAAATCAGCTCAATCTTAAGCAGTAAAATGCAACATACACATTGATGCAGCAGTAATATAGATCAAAACCTTCATATATAATAGTAAAACACTGACAGGGAGCATTTTACTGCACAACAAATACTTTGACTTCTGATAGTATAAGTAGACTTTGCTGTTAATTATTATTATTTTTTAAATATATTTTATTTCAAGTTTGAAAGACACATCTCACGAAAACAGTGAGCCAAAATAAAAAAAACATATCTTTTTTGCGACTTTTGTCACCACATGATAAAGGTAATGTTCAAATTTGTTTCCTAGTAAGCAAAATTTGTTTCCTATTTCCTAGGGGGAAAAAAGTCCTGGATCTAATAGTGTGTCCATAATTTTTTTGTCACAAAAATCACAACAAAATGTTGGAACTTTTGTGGGTGAAAAAGTCTGAAATGTCACAGAGCTATCACAGCAGCTTGTTTATTGCTATTACAAAAAGGTTGAGGCAGTTGTCTTTCACAAATTACACTTGTCACTCTGACAATGTCACAGGTCAACATGGCTCTCACGTGTGTTTACTTTAAATCAGTCAGTTGTCTAAACCACACCTCTGTCCTGATCACAAGCTCTCATTGCAACAAGTTTACCAAATCAAAACCAACACTGGTATATTTAAAGGATGAGCCCGACATGTTATCTCTGACTCCTCAGTGTCAACATGAAGGGGCTCCTCTTCTGCTGCCTTGTGGCCCTAGCCAGTGAGTTTACATTGATTCATTCCTATTATTATTTTACTTTTTAGGAAGATATCACAACTCAGTCTCATCATTATTTAACTTCACTGTTTTGTTTTTTATTATTATTATTTTTTGTTATATATTTTTTATATCTTGGGATCAAGTCTGGACGG
>JAPZEB010000021.1:16824138-16834885 GCA_029783705.1 Chaetodon striatus | reverse complement strand
CGTCGGTGTGGCCCATGAGCGCCCATGAGCTCTAAAACGTATTATTTCCACCTCTGGTTCAAAGGTTTCAGATCTGGCCTTCGAGGAGTTCAATGGCTTCCCGGGGAAAAACAGCTTTAACTCTTCCCCAAAGCTCACCCAGCGTATTGCTTCCCATCTCATCAAACCCTTCATGTTTGACTACGCCGGTGGCCACGTTAGTGACATCCGTGCCGCTGCTGAGGTTCCTGACACAATTGTCAACATTGTGAGAGGGATGCTGGGTTTGTTCCAAGTCACTCTGAAGACCACGCAGAGGGTCTATGAGCTCGAAGAGGTGAGTCACCGCTGACAAATAACTGCCATCAATTAAACAAACAGCATCAGTAGCAATGTAATAAAGAAATGTTTAATTGTGTTTGCAGGCTGGCATCCATGGCAAGTGTCAGAGCAACTATGCAACTGAACAAAACGAGGAGACAAAGGAAATGACCATCACTCAGGTTGTGGACGTGTGTAACTGCAGGGAGAGGGCAGCCATGTATAGAGGAATGGCCACCGCTGTGCTCGATGAAGTCGCCAAGCAGGTCTGTTTATCTCTCTGCAGATGCATCCGATTCCACAATTATAAATGAAGCGGACCAAAGTCAGAGCTATTTTTGTGTGTGTGTCCTCCGATCTAGAGAGGCGAATCTGTCATTTCAACGGTGAGATATGTTTACACAGTCAAGCCAACAGCGGAGGGAGGCCTCATTACCAGAGCTCATGGCCTGGAGCAGCAGCATTTCAGTCCCTTCAACGTGAAGGGCGGCAGTTTCAAGATGCAAGCCATGTAAGACAAGGAAATATCTGCACAACACGCCCGCTCACCCGTAATGCTCGTCTGCCATACAAATCGTCTGCTTTAAATAACTTCTCCTGTAGGAAGGAAATGGTCCTGCTCGGCGTGAGTGACACAGCCAGAGCCGTCACGTTTGGGCCAATGGAAAGCAAGGGCAACCTTGTTTACAAGTTTGTCAGCTCAGAAGTTAATGTCCCCATTATGATGCAGAGCCTGGAAGACCCAGTGCCAAAGGTGATAATGATATTCTGCTGCTACATGACATTCATTGGTCTGTAAAATCTGAGCAGAATGAGCAGGAAGCAGGACGTTAAAATACATATAGGAAAACAATTAGAGCTCTACTCTCTGTTCCTCTTTACAGGCTGTTGAGCTGGTCAAGCATCTGGCTGAGGTCAATCGCTACCAGATTGACAGTGCAACTACAGAGGATGCGATAAAGCTGTATCAGTTTCTGCGAGCGATGCCTTATGAAGGACTGGAAGATATGTGGAAGCAACTGGCAGGGAATGAAGAGCATAGGTGAGTGCCAGGTTATCATACAGTGTGGACAATCATTAATAATAAAGAGGAAAACAGGGACTGATTTTTGTTTTTATATGAAGAATATAACATAAATTTAAGGTGTAAAATGTTTTTTCATACATTTTACACCTTAAATTTATGTTATATTCTTCATATTAAAAAACATGTTGTCGGACAATATTTTCAGGGGGGGTAATCACTTAAGTTGCTTAAACTAGACTGTGACCAGAAAGGTTTCATTCAAAAAAGATTTCATTCAGCATGTCTTTGGGCCCATTAAGAACACTGCAGGAAGGTTTGAAAGTGGAATTCCTTCATAGATAACCTTTAACCAAGCTTTTCATTACAGTATTATAAGATGGAGAACAAAATAGTTCAAGGCCATCTCTCAAATCTGATACTGATCCACTCAACTGAATAGTTAATTGAAGAGCATCCTCCCACTTAGTTCAGGAGGGATTTAGTCTGGCACATTACCATCGATGAATGATTTATTATCATGTGAGGCATAATAACAGAAAGGTGACGGCTGAGAGACTGCTTCCCTCGCTCATTAAGATTTAGGCAGTAACCGACACTTTGTATTTCATCTTGTACAAGTGCAATTAAATGCCACATCTGAACTCATCCTCCGCACTTTTGTCTTTTCATTTTACCTCCCTTTATTTATTTGAAGGATAATTCTTATCAAAAGTATTGATTATTGTATTAATCACTTTTCTTTCCTGTTACTTATTATTATTAGGCGTTGGTTTCTGGACATGGTTGTCGAAGTCAGTGATGCCAGAATCCTGAATTTCCTGGAAGCGAGGTTCCACGCTCAAGATTTATCTGCGACTGAAGCTCTGCAAACTCTTCTGCTGTCCATTAACCATCTCAAGGCTATTCCTGATCTGGTTGAGATGGCCAAGGTGAGTGAATACTAACGTCCTGTTTCCACACAGTTTTGTTTTGTGTCTGTGATTCATATATTACATGTAGTACGCCCCCTGGTGTTTAACATAAGGAAATGTCTCTCTTTAGCATTTCAATCATCGCCATCTTAGTTTTTTGGAGACAAAAGTGACCAAATTTGGATGACAGGGAGAAGCTGTGGATTTGGTCAAACTGGCCCACCCTTAATTATGCTTAACTTTAAGCCTTAATGACATCTAAACACGTAAGTTACATACAATTTCACCTGTGGTACATTTGTCATGAAGGGGGAAATTAGCTGTAGAGACCAAAACTGTTGTTGTATGAGGCTGTAAACATGTCTGCTGTAAAGTTGGGCATTTAAAGAGTCTATGGGGATTGACTCGCACCTGGAGCCAGCCTCAAGTGGCCATTAGGGGAATTGCAGTTTTTGGCACTTCTGTGTTGGCTTCATTTTTCAGCCCCAGAGGTTGCCACTCAATAGTAACTAGGCTGTACTTAACTCAGAATAATATCTGTTGATCGGATCTGGCTGTTCAAGACGAATATTTGACTATTAGCTACTTTTTGACCTTACAGAGTTTGAACGCGTTTCAGTGGGACATTCAGGATGACAGCGACATTCATGTGATATAGTAAACAAGACAAGGTAGCCTGAGCTAGTGCATGCTTACAATGTTAACAATAGATCAAAATTGTGCAACATTTTTGTTGACACTTGATATATATATTTTTTTTTAAAAAAGCCAGAGACTGTATCGTATTAAGCTCCTGCATGCTATAAATTCACCACTTCTGAGAAGAAGGCAGTGGATAACATTATCTCTTAGCCTGGCTGGGCAAAGCCTCTCTTCCTCCAGGCAGCTGCCTCAATCTCACTTAGGCTCACTCTGGGTCTGGGTCTGCAGCTGCCAGTACTGGAGAGCAGCACAAAAGCAAAGAATGCCCACTCTGCAGCTAAATCTGGAGACCAAAAAGTCACCAGAAGCACACTGAATAAATGACCACTCAACTTGAAGGAATCTCACTTGACTGAGGGTTCTCCAACTATGATTTGAATCTTTGATTTTCAGGAGTCAGCCCTCATAGAAACACTTAAAAGTCAATTTTGTCTGGGCATTACTAAGACAAAAACAGGACCAACAGTGCATGGTGATAAAAATGTGAGGAGTCTGGCCTGTCAGCTATGCTGCCAATATTTTGTTAAAGATGTATGAACCACTATGCCTGCACTCTATATGTCACACAGCTGGCATGCTACCAATATGAGCTAAATATGCTGTCAAACTGAAACAGCCTGCTAGCTAATTTGGTTTTGTGCCAACTTCCTGTGGCACACATTGGATATGGTCTGCCTGAAATCTGCAGCAAAAGTTTGAAATTTTCAATGTACTCAGGGTAAATTCCAGACAAGAAAAAGAAAAAAACAGAAGGAGGAGTCTGGCAAACACACTGGAAATCATGGAATTTCCCATAGGAATGATCAGCCTCGGTTTAATTGCACACGTTCACAGAGCTTTGTGGAAACGAGGTGCAGAGACGGAGTAACTGTCTGCATATTGAAAAATGTCACCATGCATTCATACCAGATCTTGTCAAAATGTCTCTGTCTCTCTTTCACAGATGTTCCTCAACATGCCCTTTAGTAAATCGAACATCTATCTGTGGCATACAGTGGTGCTTACCTACGGCTCTCTGGTGTACAAGCACTGTGCCTATTACACACCGTGTCCAGTATCTGCTGTACAGGTAATCAAAGGAATACATTCCTTTCCTTTGTACCGTAACTTCTCTTGGTATGTGATGAGAACATTAAAGCTGTGTAGTAACATCAACAAATTATCTGTGTGTAAAACCATAATGTGGTCTATTTGTAACAACATTTGTTTAACATCTGTACTAGCCACTGCTGGACATGGCTGTGGAAAGTTTGAGGAGCGGCAACTAGGAAAACATGGTCATCGCTCTGAAAGCTCTGGGGAACGCAGGTCATCCAGGCAGCATTAAAACAATCATGCGCTTCCTCCCCGGAGTTGCTGCCACCCCTGTTGATCTTCCACCTCGTGTGCTGAGTGCTGCTGTGCAGTCTATGAGACTCATCGCTGCCAGAGACCCTCACAGTGTAACTTTAAATAACATACAGGGCTAAAAGAAGACTTTTAGGATGTTCATTTATCACAGCTACATGCTAGGTTTTCATATGAGTCATGTTTATGGTAATTGCATGCTCTATGTTACACAGGCGAGTTGAAAATGTAATTTTCTGATAAGGTCAAATTCAAATTGGCGACGGGTTTAAACAAAACTGCAGGTTATTCTAATCCTGGAATTTAATTTTCTTCATCGTGGCAGGTGAGAATAATTTTCAACAATCATGTGAAAATGGCAAATCTGACTCATGTTACTGTCACGTTATCTTTACATTGTGGAGGTACACAATTATCTCCGTATTTATATCTTCAACATTTACAGTAATCTGGATTTTTAAAGTTCATCGAGCCTCAGAAAATATTGGAGACAGTGTTGGAATAGAACAGAAATACGAGCAGTGGGTGGTTGAACGTGCGGTCTCTCTGAACTCCTTATCATTATAATAATTGTGTTTTCAGGTCCAAGACATCACCATGAATCTGTTCGTGCAGAAGAACCTAGCCACTGAGATACGCATGCTGGCCTTCATGATCTTGTTTGACACTAAGCCATCAATAGCTCTGGTGTCCACAGTGACTGGACATCTTCAAGGGGAAAAAGACCTCCATCTTGTCAGCTTTGCATACTCCTACTTGAGAGGCCTTGCCAGATCCAGTACTCCGAACAACCACTTCCTGTGAGCATAACAATGCAGTAATAACCAGTTGGGTATTATTGTTTATGTCATATTATTTCCAGTGTTCTCCAGCTTTCAACAATCTATTTCTATGTTCTCTACAATAGCTCAACTGCCTGCAGTGTAGCCGTGAAAATCCTGGCCCCTAAATTTGGTCGTCTCAGCTATCACTACAGCAAAGCAGTGCGCATGGACTGGTTTAATGGTATGCTCAGATGCAGTTTCTTTGATTTTTCTGAAACAGTTACATGACGATTTGCTGTTTTCCCCTGATACAGATGATTTCCTGATGGGATCTGCCACAGAAGTCTTCATGCTGAGAAGTGCAACAAGCATCTTTCCCACTGAAATCATGATGAAAGGAAAATTTTACTTCATTGGCAGAATTCTGCAGCTTCTGGAGGTGCGGCGTTGTACACTGAAACTTTCCTTGAAGATAAAGTGTCTTCCCAATCGTGAGTATTAATCTTCTTTTCTTTTTATGCTGCAGTTGGGTATCCGTGCTGAAGGACTTAAGGAGCTGCTTGGCAATGGCATCCCTAGTTTTAAAGGAGATCTTAGTTTCAGTGACTTCCAGGCTATTCTAAATTTGGTGAGTGTGCTATATAACTCAGACTTTGAGGCAACAGCATAACTGTGCTGTGATGTGTCGGCTATTTGTTGTGCTGTGCCATACTCAGCTTCAAAACTGGGAAATTCTGCCCAATGATAAGCCCATCCTGTCCGCCTATTCTCGCGCGTCTGGACAAGAGTGGTTCTTTGCTGATCTTAACAAAGAAACCATTGAGGACATCATCATGGTGAGAGAATTATTGAAGAACAGTCATTAATGTCAAAGCTAAATCAACAAAAACGACCATGTGTGTTCAAAGCCTGTTACATGCTGTTCTCCTGTGATCCTGCCCGCAGGCTGTCAGTCCTTCTGCAGGGAAAGAGAGCCCTCTGTGGGCTGTGATCGAGAATCTACAAAAGGGAGTGTCATGGCATCGGACAAAGCCGTTCCTAATCTTTGAGGTTCGCTACTTCCAAGCTACCACCCTGGGTCTCCCGCTGGAGATTAGCAAATATTATGAAACCATCAATGGAATTACTGTTAATGGTGAGGAGTCTAATCCTACAGCATACTTTACAAATCAAATTAGTACTGATTAATGACTAAATAATTTATTTTATTTGATGTGAATCAATATTAAAGTCATTTTTTTCTTATGTAGCCAAAGCCGCAGTAAATCCACCACTGACTGAACATCTTGGACAACTGTTGACTTCTGACATTTCACTGGAAACCAATGGTTTTGTTGGGTAAAATATTTAAAGTATCTGGCTTCCATCATGTTAAAGGTCCAGTGTGTAGGATTAAGGAGCATCTATTGGCAGAAACCATATCTATTTCATTAGTTTATCCTCCTGAGACCCACTTGACCTTATTGACTTGACTTCATTCTACTTAACTTAGACCTGTTGTCCTTGTTTGTGGACACTTTCTTGTGCCATCTAGTGGTAGTACAAACACAATACACTAATCCATGTAAAAACAAGATGGCAGCCAAGTCAGTCTACAGCCGATCCTGACACAAAAGTGGACAAGGTCCAAAACCTGATCACATTTTATGGTTGAAACTTGTTTATTTATGATTTATAATATTTGTAGTTCAATATGGCAACAAATTTGTCCAATTTTAGCAACAGTAAAAAGCTAGGACGCTGTGAATTAGGAAGTACTCGTTTGAGGACATTTGGACTTCACTATCGTCTCATTTGAGGGCACTTGGACTTAATTTAAATTGACAGTGTTTAGTTTTTTATACTTATCGGGTCCCACTGATCCCAAATAGCTAAGAGAAAAACATCAAAAACGCATACTAAACCAAAGTCCAATTTCAGTTCTGCAACCTCACCACTAGATGCCACTAAACCCTGCACACTAGACCTTTAAGCAATTATCATACGAACCAAACCAAATGGCTTTTGTCCACTGTTGTTTATACCATACTGTATAGTTTAAAAAAAAAAAAAAAACTGAATTAACCTCTTATTTTTTAGTTTCACAAAGGATTTCTGGGTGTTCTACGGGATCAACACAGAGCTGTTCCAGTGCGGTTCTGAGTTGAAGAGCAAAATGCCCATTGCTATCCCATGGAATTTTGCCGTCAAGGTCAATGTCAGAGAAAAGAAATTTCAACTCGACATCCCTTCATGCAAAAAAGAGTTTGATCTCCTTTCAGTCAGGTATGTTTTAGGGGTGTGGGAGGAAACGGTTTCACATAAGTATCATGATTCTGAATTAATTCACGAATTCCAATAATTCTTGTACTTCAATCAAAACATTGTGATTCCCCCTTGCTAAATGGAGAGCAGCTTCTGTTTCATACTGCAATTCTTGTCACGCACTGCGCTGGAGTAAGAGCCTGAAAAAATGTCCTCTTACCCCTTTATTTAGTAAAAAATGAATGGAAATCAATGTCATGTAGTTATATTATACAACTGTTTTATACATGCTATCCACAATGCAGTCAATATGCCATGTTTTCCTTTCCAACAGCTCCAATGTGTACGCAATCTCCAGGAACATTGAAGAGCCAGCTTTGGCTAAAATGACTCCAATTATGCCCACAGCCATTGATTCTAATCATGAAGTCGTCCACAAGGACCCCACAGTTGTGAGGCCTGAGTCAGATGAGGTACAGTCATCACCTTTATGAGATTACTTTAAGAGTTGAAATAATTACGATTTTCAGGACTCAGTTTTCGTGATTTTCCTCCAATCCAACAGATCTTCGCAGCAAACACCTGGCATCCAATATCCAAAATGTGCACCGAGAGTAACATTTACGGAGCTGGTCTGTGTGTGGAGTCTGAGTTAAGGAGAGAGTATTATCACGAGTAATACCCCCTGTACTATTTCCTGGGATACACCCGTATGGCATTCAAAGTCGTCCCAGGTATGCACAACAAGTCCAACACTTTCATATAGTTCTGTGTAGTCCAAAAAAACATCACAAAATTACATATGGCCTCAAGAATGTAACAAATATTTAGCAGCTTATGTCAGCTGATGTGACTGTTGTATTTCAAGTCAGTAGCAATGTGATAGAAAAAAAAGTAACGTTGCAATGAGTTGTCTGGTTTTTGAGTAATTGTAATATTATTACTGAAATTTCATTCATAATTAGAAGTGGAAAAAAGTAATATAACTGTACTGCCCGGCACTGGCTCCACCATAAATAAATGTTCAGTACTTTAAGTAAAAATTTGAATGCTGTTGCCCACTTTTATTTATAGTTATACTTTTAAAAGCAGATAGTTTTACTAAAAAAAGTTTTATGTTGCTACTTCTTCTACCACTGCAAATACCGACATTCCCAGTTAGAGGAAGGGTGGAAAGTAAAGCAAGCATGTTTGCCTGGGGCCCCTGAATTATTAAATCCACCCCTGAAAAACACACTCAAGTCACGGCCACTCACAGTCAGACTCAAAGCTTAAGTAAGCCAAGCAGTGTATTAATTTCCAAACAGGCGTAGGCTAATAGTTGCTTGCTTTAACCACTGGGGTTAAAGAGTAGAGCATGGATTTGATTAGCAGTTATTTTGCCTGCAGTAATGTTATTTGTGTTAAAAGTTACATGGCAAATTTATACACTTCCAGTTGCAATGGCAGAGTAGCACTTATCCTGTAGGCAATCTGCTCATGCTCAACGACTCCAGGAAAGTGTAGAAGAATTTGGTTGTAACACAAGTATATCCAGAATCTGAACTGCAGTCAATGAGCCGTCGTGCCAGGGTAACTTTACCAGCTGCAGCTGACATGCTGCAGAGCCCTGCACTTCTTTGGGTCCAGAAACAAAAGCTGTCACTACGAACGTTACATTACTAATGCTCGAAATGTTTGCTACATGTATAATCTCTGGTCTCTGTCTTCATCTATCAAACGTGCTGTAACGAGTAACAGAGAATACTTACATAGATGAAATTATTATTATTGACCGTGTCTTGCATCCAAATAACACCAAATTCGGCAGTGCACGTCCTTTGGTCCTCAGCAATACACCTGCCAAATGTGAACTAGATTGGATGAACAGTTCCTGAGATATGCAAAGGACAAATGTGGATTGCATTAGACTGAACATGTTACTGTGTTGCCTGTATACATTTCTTTGTTAACTCTTTGCTAACGTAGACTGTGCACTTTTATTAGCAAAGGCAATCAAAGCTGTTGACAAAATCCACTTTGAGGTTAATGCTGGCCCGAGCAGAGACCCAGTGAATGCACGCCAACTGCTTGAGACTCTGAGGAGGCTTTCCAAGGTATTTGGCTACCCTTGCAATGTTATTATCTGTGCACCTGCTCTGGTGTTTAATCCATTCAAATTCTCCTGTTGCTTAATTGTGTTTACAGGAAGCCGCCCAGCGAGTAAATCTGACCTCTGATTCAGCCTCGAGCGTCACAGAATCTCATCACAGCCGTCGTGACAACGTAATGGAGGTACGCTAACACATGCTCCACAGAGAGTGACTCAGAAATGTTTCAGTGCAGAAGAAAGGCAGTTTGTACTGAGCAGTCATTGAGTAAAGTGTTTCAGCTGTGCTAATGATTCATACTGAAATTGCATCACCATGAAAAAAAGGGGTTCAAGTTATGACTGCAGCTAACTGTATGCATGAAACACAACATAAAAAGTGTTGCTTTACTGAAACATATACACAAAAAAACGCCTGAGTTCACACATGCCATAAGATGACCGATATGTGGCACATTTGGACATGACGCACACAAACCCACAGCCTACTGGACTGCCTTCTATCATGTTCCATAGGGCTGGGATTCAACACCTGAAGCTGTGTTCAATATCAAAGCATTGGCCATGAGTGGCAACCAGAAGCCAGAGGGTTACGATGCAGCCTTCTACTACACGCCTGAGGCAAATGTACAGAACGCCCAGCTGATTATGTCCCAGGTCGGAGAAGACACCAACTGGAAGATGTGTGTTGACACCACTGTGGATGCCCATGTCGAGGCAAAGGTAGATATGAAACATGTAGGATACTTTTTTGTTTTTATCTCTGTGTATAAAATATCAAAACTTTAAAGTATACGACTGCCATTACATTTTTCTTGAAAAGACTTTAAAAACATTGAAAGAAAACAGTGTGTAGGATTTAGTGGCATCTAGTGGTGAGGACTGCAGACTGCAACCAGCTGAAACTTCTCCTGTGTGCCAAGTGTGAACTCTCGGTTAGGATTCCCTCAGTGTTGATTGTTCAGGAGGTTTTTACCAGGAGCCAAATTCTACGTAGAGGTGTCTTCTTCTCCCAAAACACTGAATAAAGCAGTTTGTTTTTATCAATCTGGGTTTTTCTGGGCACTGTTTTTTTAATCCAGGCATTTGGGAGGTTTTTACCATTTGCCGAATTCTCCACAACGGTCCTCTCCTCTCCTAATGAAATGACTCAGGTGATTTGAAATGGTAAAAACACTGAATATGGCAGGTGCAAGTTACAAATCAGTGTTTCTCCACTGCTGTTTGGCACATCCCAGATGTGTTGCTAGCCCAGCACCTGCTGATACATGCTCACCCTTTTTCTCTGATAACTTAAGATCCAGATGTTCAGGATGTTTTTACAGGGAGCTGAATTATCCACAGAGGTCTCTTCCTCTTCAAA
>JAPZEB010000021.1:16806628-16820938 GCA_029783705.1 Chaetodon striatus | reverse complement strand
TCTATAACGTGTGTTATCACTCTTATCATGACATAAATGTTTGTTTTTAGTTACTAATAGCAAATAACAATTGACAACCAAGTTTTACTCATGATATATTTAACAAAATCATTAAAGAATTCATTTTAAACATTTTAAAATTACATCAAAGCCCCAATAACACATCCATTTAAACGGGAAATAATGTAAGATATTGTAAGATAATGTGATGTGTCACACACTTGTCACACACAGCAAGTAATAGGGTCCCTGTGAAGGTTTTTAAATTAAATTAAATCACTTTTTTAGGTAGAGTTTGCCTCTTTCGTAAGAAATGGGTGCACACAACATACTGATACAGTCAATTAAAAATTCATTCATAACTTTTTGTACAGGCCCAGTTGAATATTGTAATAATAATGTGTGATTATTACAAAATCCCACAGTACACCTGGATTTGCATCACAGCACTCCACTGTCCTACATCATCAAACCGTTGATAAGTTCATTTTCTCTGCTCTATCAGGGCGATTGGTGCCAACCCCTTGCACTGTGACTGTCGCCTGCGCTGGCTGTCAGACTGGGTGAAGACCAGCTACAAAGAGCCTGGCATCGCCCGCTGTGCTGGCCCTCAGGGCATGGAGGGCAAACTGCTGCTCACCACACCTGCGAAGAAGTTTGAGTGCACAGGTGAGTTCTTGTGTTGTACTGTTATACTTAACATATCTCAAAACTTTGTTTAAAATCACAGTCTATTTTATCGTGACTTAGGTATCATGATAATATTGTATTGTGAGGCCTTTGATGAGTCCCACTCCTACTAGTATCTACATGCAAGTCATTCCGATCTGTCTTGCATTTCAACAGGTGATGTGGACACCACAGTCCTGGCCAAGTGTAACCCCTGTCTGTCCAGTCCCTGTCTGAACCAAGGCATCTGTCACAGCGACGCAGTGGAGATCTACAGGTGCAGCTGTCCTCCAGGATTCAAGGTCAGAGCTCCACAGTGCTGCCACCTATTTGTGAATATCCTCGACGTGTGGAAGTGTGCATAATTTATGGCAAAAAATGAACATCACGTCTGTTCTCTGTCTCAGGGCAAGAACTGTGAGAAAGCTCTGGATGCCTGTGTTTGTAACCCGTGTCTTAACGGAGGAACTTGCCAAGCGAATGAAGATGAGGAGGGAGAATACAGGTGAGGAAGACGAGCTTTGTGCAACAAAGAAATGAAGTCGTATTTATCTCACAAAGGGCTTGACATGATGAGTGTGTTCATTTTCGCAGCTGCACATGTCCACTGGGCTTTGAGGGCCCCACTTGCCAAACCAACATTGACGACTGCGAAGACAACGACTGTGAGAACGGAGCAACCTGCATCGATGGAGTCAACAACTACACTTGTTTTTGTCCCCCCTACTACACAGGTTAGTGCACACCGCACTTTGAGTCAGGAAGCAGCTGCGCTGCAAAAATCCTCCTGTGTAAACAAGCAAAATGTTTTATAATCCAGGGAGGTTTGGTATGAAACAAAGCAGTCTGCCAGTAGATAAAGATTTCTTGACAACTTGACAGAAGCAAAGAAATTGTATATTTTTAAAGCTAGAACACCTTTTAACTCCACTAAAAATCCAGACTTATTGCAAACTATTTTTATTCAGGTATAATAATTTAATGTAAATAGTGCTCGACAACATTTTTTATCTTGTACTTAAAATAATATGATCATGCTGTAATAATGGATGACTGCATTACTGTTTTGTTTAGCTGTTTTCGCAGGATGGTTGTTGCTCTATGTTTCTCATACTTTCTTAAACTCTGTATAGGGGAGATGTGCGAAGAAATGGAGGATGTGTGCGCCCCTGGACGGAGCCCCTGCCAACATCAGTCTACCTGCCTCATCACCTCCACTGGACCCAAGTAAGTGTTTTGTGCCAGCAACATCAGATACATTCATTCATTCATTTTCCGTAACCACTCGTCCTGTTGGGGGTCGCGGGGGGGGGGGCTGGAGCCTATCCCAGGTGGCACTGGGTGAGAGGCAGGGTACACCCTGGACAGGTCGCCAGACTATCGCATGGCTGACACATAGAGACAGACAACCATTCACGCTCACATTCACACCTACGGACAATTTAGAGTCACCAAATAACCTGCATGTCTTTGGACTGTGGGAGGAAGCCGGAGTACCCGGAGAAAACCCCAGTGACACGGGGAGAACATGCAAATCCCCATTCCACATGGCATTCTTTAAAGCACTGGTCCTCAGTAGGGTAGCGTAAAGCTTTTCATGCATTTCATGATGACATCTATCAACAGCGTGTGTTATCTGTGAATTTAGGTGTGCACAGATATTTCTTAAGCACTGGATCAGGCTGTATGCCAGTCTGTACTCCACTCTCATCCATGACAGACTGGCATGTATCCCCTCCACACTCTTCCTCACAGAGCAAATAAGGATAAGACAGGCAGCTCTGTTTTTAGCAAACTGGATTTTATTAAGTTCTTGTTTTGAGGCACTAGACCAGATTGTTGGACAGTACTCCAGCTGTGATAAGACTAAAGACTGCACTACTTGTTTATTTGTCATCTGTACTCATTTTAGCAACCATGTTATCAATGTGAGCTGACCATGAAAGTGTTCCCTCAAGTGTGACCGCCCCAAAAATTTGGCCTCTTTAATCTGCTCAATAGCTACACCGTGCAAAGAGGTGCACAGCTTTTGATGTGCTTGACCTGTTTCTTGCATTATGCAGGTTATAAAAAAGCAAAAGCAAACAAAAGAGTCCACGTACAATTGAGAGAAATGCAACTGTTTTGACATTTAGTAAAAAAAGTATTCAACTTTCCACACCTCGAGAAAGCGACTTTAAGCGTCTTTGCTGAGGCCATGTCTGCTACCTAGGAGGACATGTCTTTGGCTAGATACTGTAAAACTACAATTAGTAACCTGGCTGTTATTTGCTTAAATCACTGACGTCAACAGGCCTATATTTGGGACAGGCCTTTAATTCCTTTCACACAAAACTGTTGCTCAGCAAAGACGGGAAATATATACACATACTCTGACTTTATGACAGCCTTAGTGGAAGACAACCCCCATTTTTTTTGTCATGCCAGTAAATCTGAATAAATTGCGGTCTTCTCTTGCGCTCACGGTTTCAGTGAAATGAACAGAACAACTGAATTGTGGAGAATCTGACTGAGCTAACAATGTGTAGCATCCATCCTGACATTAAGTTTAAACATTTATATTTGTGTGCACAATCTTTTCAGCTAACTAACTCAAGTGTGTAGCCAACAACCTGGTTTTATACATCCAAAGACAAGCTATAAAAATGAACTGCTTGGCAACGAGACCAGGCGTGTGATTGAGACAGGCCTTAATTTGTCAAAATGTGTAGCCACACCAGGCTAGTAAAAGGGACTAGGCTTTTAACTGAAGTTTCACAGTAACTGTTGTGTGCTTGTTTACTGTGTTGTTGGTGCGTGTCTACAAACTGGATGATAGTGCTGTCGTCATGAGATACAGAAAAAATGCAAAGTGAACTTGCTTGATTTACCAATGTTGTGTCACAGGTCACATATAGTATATTTTAGAAAACAAGCTGCAAGCTGTTGTTTAGAATCAAGTGGCGGGCCACAGTTGGCCCTCGGGCCTGAGTTTGAACATCCCTGATATATGGTATAACACTAACTGTGATGTAATCTGAGCTCATTAGCAAATATGACACAATATTGTTAAGTTAGGCAACAATCAGCAGCACTGATGACATAAAATCTTTTGTTTCAAGTTGAGAGTAAGTGTCAACCTCGTCTGATGCTAACTTTGCAGGATTTTTCGTATTTGCTGAAAAAGAACAGAGAAAGCAATTTGCATGGCATTATATTTGCCAATTCTAATTTTCCTTACAATATGTAATTGATGGAGTGGAAACCGCACAAAACACAATCCAATCGGCTGGCAGATTTGTCTCCTCAACCAGCCAATTTGGCAAACAAACAGTCTTTGTTAACAGGTCCTGTTATTCTCTAAATATCCCATCTGATTGTCATAATACTGAATGTTGTGGGTGAGGTTTGGATTCAGCAAACTGGATCATAAATGCCCTTTTTGGAGGGTTTCTACTGAAAGAGACGAATGTTTACAGGGTCTGTATGACCTGCTCTGTTTGTTTGGTCAACTCACCCAACAGGACTGTTTGCACATATCAGTACACAATGTCACCATGCATGCCCTTAAAGTTCACTGCGTCTGCTACACAAAGCGTGCTGTGCCCTCTGTGGAAACACGTCAGATGCTTATTGGATGCTTGAACTATATTATTTAAAATTCAGAGATCTGAAAGTAGAGGTATTGCTTTGTAGATGGATGAAAGATTGCCTGAACAGTAATTGGCGCTCCTGCTCTGGCCTCTACCCAAATCTCAACTTTGAGTCGCAACAAATGGGATGTGTCACTAGCCAAAGATAATGATTGCATCCTAACCAAAGACTGGTTGTACTAACTACTCCTGGCTCGGCTTCTCCTGCCTACGCTGATTCAGCCAGATGGTGTGGAATCGCAGAGAAAAAGACACCGCCATCAAAAGTCTGAACAGGATGAGCACAATTATAATGGCGCCATTATGTTCCATTTACATCTCTAATATCCTGCGGGCTTTTAAGTGCCGGTTGACAGGCTGATTGCGAATCTGTTGTGCCTACGTCAAGATTCACATCGCCCTCCTGTCATATGGAAGATCGGGACACTCTGACCTTGTGTTGACAGGTGAAATCAGCTGGTTAGAAAGCATTAGTGAATGATTGATCAGGTCATTTGGAGGAGGAGGGATAGGCCATCCCCTCCTTTTTATTGCTGCTCACTCTGTGATTGTGACTTGCCTCATTAGGCAGACTATACCAGCCCTGCTAAAAGCCATCTGAGGGTAGCTGATAATAAAAACCATGGCTACAGACATTTTTGTCCAATTGGAGCTATTACTCCATGTTGGAGGCACAAAAAGTCAATGCAGCTGAAGAGTTTTATCATAAAACCCACTAGTACAACAAGTGACACTTCTTTAGAGAAAATAATTAGGGGCACTTTTTGAACAGATGGCGTACGTTAGTAAGAATTAACATCCATCTAAAGTGTTTTAAAAGATGAAACAATATGCTGTCAAATATAATTCCTAGAGAAGTCCTGTTTTTTGGCATTGACAACAAGGGAGCATAATCCTGCGGTATGTATGTGTGTGTGTCTGTGTGTGTGTGTGTGTTAGAGCGTGAGCACTAGAGGACAGTGTTTACCAGACATTAAAATATGCCTGGCACAGTGCTAAAAGCCTGGCACCAGTATTTGTTCAGTTCACAGAGAGGGCTATGCAGTGGATGTTGACACTTTGAGGATAAATAAACATATGTCTTGGCACAGTCAAAGTGCTCCTGCGACTCTGTGGCTTGCAAAAAGAGGACACACTTTATTCGGATATAAAAATAGAAAATAAAATAATTACAGGCTGTCAATATCCCTTGCACGCCTATTAAGGCAAACTGTCCCAACCGCAGTGTCTTAATGATGCTTTTTAGTCATAAACAGATAATTATGGTTTATGTTTTTGGTGTTTCACAGTTGCATGAGCACTGTCATAGCTTAGCTGGTACAGATTACTCATTAGCGAGGGGAGCTGGTGTGGTGTCAGGTGAAGAGGAGCGCCAGCGGATGATCAATCGGGTCATTCGGAAGGAGCCATAAACCGGATTGCTTCTTCACCAGCACACATGATCTGACATAAACTGCCTCCCCTTCTAATTTAAGGTACACCGATGCGAGGCTCGCATGCAGGGTGAAATGTGAGTGGGCGAGAGCGGTGACATCACTGACATTATCACTGACATTAACAAGTGGGCACACCTAGTCACTTCATGACACCTCTGGAGGGCTGAAAATGTGACATCACGCCTGCCGGTCGACTTCCACTGAGCTCACATCATTTCACCATCGCTCTGATGAAGCGAGCTCGTTGCCACGTTCACCCATGTTAATAAGAAATCTTACTGCTCCGCACCAAAGCAGTTGTGACAAGCTTTCAGGGGAGGGCAAATTCATTCTGAGACTTCGCTCTTGTGAAGCGTACTATAGCACAACCTCTTATTTGAAACATCGCCGTCATCTTAAGAATATGTTTATGATCGGGATCATGACACGGCTTAGACTTGTTATGTCAATATTATAATGGAAGATGATTACCATGCTGCGTTGTTGCTGTTATTCTGAATAGCAGCAGTGGTTGCAGCCTCTTTGGGGCTTTTGTGAAGACAGGACTGCCAACTGAGGTCAGATGGCTGAAGTGAGATTTGCATGCCACAGGCTGTAAGAGCAGCTGTCTGAAACACAGAGTTTCTATTGAGCCGGTGCAGACACTGATCATTAGAGGGTTTATAAGCAGCCTGACGGCTCCACAAATATAACTTAACAATAAGTGGAATACTCAGTCATAATGCTCGATTCAAGATCTTACATCAGGCTGCAGTGAGCATTTATAATGTGAATGCTTCTGTTGAGTTTCCATTTTGAAAAACGTACGTGATGACAGAAAAACTCTCCAGAAATTAAAGCTATTCATGAATTTGACTTGACAAGTCATCTGCATATACTTGCTTTCTGAAAATTAAAATACTTATTGTGTTTATCTCTATTTATCCAATATGTGCAAGAAGCTGGTGTAAACTGTCAGGTTTTGAGCAAAGTTTAGAAAATAGTTGCTCTGATAGAGTTGTGCGGAGCCTTTTTGTTGCCAGTTAATTAAGCTCGGTGGTTTATTGTTGAGTAAAAAAAAAACAGTTCCTTAGTGCCTGTGTGAAATTAGTGATTTCTGTGGTTTGCCCCGAGCTGTCAGAGTTGCAACAACTGCACTGTTTGTGAAGCGCGGATGTGTTTTAATTGCATGCTGGAGCCTTGTGCGACCCCTCAACAGGACAAACATTTTTCAGGAAGTGATTAGATTAGTGGATTAGTGATTTATATATTTTTATTGGAACATAATTGTTATATTTCAAACTATATTCTGGTGGATCTATCAGATAATACACTTACTGTGGGTACCCAAAAAGTAATTAGAAATGTTTGATGTATCCAGAATTCCACAAGATCTGTTTTTCTGCAGGCTGTGAATCTTATTTTGGGTTTTTCTTCTGTCATTTTCCCGTTATTACAGAGTCTAGAGAACTTAATTAGTTGTAGGGAGCTCGGTGCGCAGAGAAGACACAGTTGAGTTTGAGGAGAGCTGTCATTTTTATAGTCCCCATTCTGCCGCTGAGTGGCAACAGAAGGTGCTTTCATTGATGAAAGGTCTATTGTTAGGAGTGGATGGTTAAACAGACCATAACAAAAACTAGATCTAACAGTTTTGTGGGAACAATGATGCCGAAATATAGATTTTTTTTCCAGGCGGTGAAGATAGCAATACAGTTAAATCCCTAATGCATGGTGCCATTTATAAGATGTAAGATCATATCTAAGATTTGAGGCACTTGTGGTGGGTTTTCTGATAACCCTATTGCTGCAATAGCTTCCTGTAGTGATGATATTGGGGTGCACAGAACATAAAAACTGAATTTCCTTTGTAAAAATGCAACAGCTCAACAGAAAAAAGGTGATTTTACGACTGTTTTAATCTGTGTAGTACAATCAAATAGTCTGTGTGTCCTGCTGTGTGCATGAACAGATGAAATGGTGACTAGTGTCATGATAAACTGACTGTTTCAATTTTTAATCATCATTAAAGCTCTGTTTGATTGTGGTGCTTGGTAAATACGGTCCAGCACCAATTAAAGTTAGCAACAGTCTCCCAGACGCAGGCACACAGCATGTAACGTGGGTTTGTTTTGTGTCAATAAAAACATGTTGGGAGGCAGTGACAGCGCGCCAGAGTTTTTTAGCCTTAGTGTTTAAAGCAGGGGTGTCAAAGATACGGCCTGGGGGCCAGAACCAGCCCGCCAAAGGGTCCAATCTAGCCCATTGGATGACGTTGCACACCTATAGTGATGCACTTGTGAAGGCTAAGAGGTGCCAGGTTTCAGGGGCAAGTTAAAGATTGCAAAATGTTGCTTTAGAGGTTTTCCACCCTTCTTTTCTTTAACTTAAGTTTGGTGTGGTGATGTGGGGTTTATCTCATGGGAGTGGACATGTATAGAAAACTGCACGTAATGACAGTGAGCAGTCGACTGACTGAATGTAGAATAACTCAGATATATTGTTGAAATTACATTTATTCCTTTTGAAGTCATCACAGACTGTTTGTCATCTGTTTTGTAAATGAATCAGCATTTTTAAAATGTTCTTTAAACAAAAAGGGAAACATCTGGAGGTGTTTGTTATCTCTAGGGTATCATGCAATGGTTTTACTGGTGCTGCAATCTAACTGGACTGTATGTAGCCTGTGAGCTAAAATGAGTTTAACACCCCTGGTTTATAGAGTTTGTTAGGCTGTTCTCATGCACCAAAATTCGCACATATCCTATGTAATCATGATCCAGTCATTTGGGTATTACTCACGGATTTGGGAAGGCTGCAATCATGTGACGAGTGCCCTGATGGGAGTAAAGAAGGGAAGCAGTCCCATAAGGTGGCAGGTTGAGGTGGCTAAAACACAGGACTTTCCACAGGAGACTGGTGTTTGGAACGGTGTGAACTTTGACTGAACTTTGGGTGATTTTAACGTACATCATCACCATGTCTCTTTTCCTAATCCTAACCTCTGTAACTTTACATTTAGTATGTCACTTTGTGTTAAGTACCTAATGTCATTTCTGGGGTGTTAATTCGATATTATACGAACCGTTGAATGAGGACGAATTGAGTGTGTATGAAGCAGGCGAACCCAGTGACGCCGCTTTCTCTTGTCCTCATCTACAGTGACTCAGACGCTTGAGCACACATTTAAAAGGAGGCTGCTTATGCACCAATATAAAAGAACATATGTTGAATGGATTTCCGTGTGTGTATCAGTGGTTGTTTTTGTTTACATTTTCAGCACAATACCCTAATAATACTGAACCGTGATAATTCTGGTGAAATCTTCATGAAATCTTCATACTGCTCCATCTCTGTGTGCATGTCCACTGATTCCTATCTAGAAGCACAAAACACTACAGCAGTGTCTGAAGCAGCTTCTGAAATATTTGTGGGAGTATATTCAGCTCTCCAAAAAGTACACCACAAATCCATAAACCCTGCCGGTGGCTCCAGGTTACGGCGAGGCTCCTTGCAACCAACCTGAATAACCCTAACCTAATCCCTAACAATAACGGCCTATAAAGGGTGTGCTCCCTGAGGGAACATGGGAGAGGGGGAGGCAGCTCGATGTATCAAAACGACTGACGAGCTGACATTACTGAAGGCATCTGGAGGACAACACATACACACACATGCACAGGAAAGCATACACACTCCCTGCTCAAATGTTGACCTCAGAGCACTGGCGGCACCTATACCTCAGGCACATAGTTACCAATTTAACATGCACTGTTACACAGTGTAACTGCATAGTGATTGTTTCCAAAGAGACATAAATATGCCAGCTCTGTTCAGCTAAAGGCTAATTCCATGTTTCTGGAGTCTCATCAACATATTTACAGCAGGCTTGTTTGCAACATGCATCTGGTTTGGTTGATGGTTACAGCCGGCCGGTCAATAGTTTTGATATTCTTGTCTTTTCTCTTTCTCAGAAAACCCTGAGAGCTCAGATCCTGCATTGACTGCAGACTCAGCAGGCATAGCGAAAAATACAAGGACATGCTCAAATGACTGACTATAGCATCCCTAAGGCATAACAGTTTTGTTTAAAGATCTTTTTTGTGCCTTGCTTTCACAGACACAGTTGAGATACAGACAGGAAACATGGGGAAAGTGCCTCTGTATGGCAGAATCAAAACTATTAGTGATGGGCGAAAACGAGCGACCGAGTCTTTTTAAATGACTCTTTTTAGTGTCAGATATGTCCCGGCTCAGCCTGTCGAACATGTGAGTGATCATAAATCCCTAATGTGTCCTGATATAGTGCAGCAACGGCACTGAACGAACAAGCCAGGGCCAATTAAATTGGACTCGAGTCAAGACCTCTGCCAGCCAAGGCCAATGGTGCATTCAGGTGCTACTCAGATGACTGTTCTTCCAAGTTTGGAGTGTTCATGAGCTTAAAGGTGTATTGTTGAGACATGTGCTGGGTTTCATTGTTCAAAGCGTCCAAATGACATGTTGATATTTATTCAGGTGAGCCATAATCATTTTTCAGATTATTCTGACCACACATGAATGCAGCACTATCAAATTAAATAGGACATGTGCTTCTTGCCCCTTGAAGAACGACAGATTGTTGGTCAGCGACATGTCTGTACCATTGTATTGAGCGAACATTAGCTACCTACTTACATGCTGAATGCTAAATCATCGCATTAAAATTAATATATTATCTTTACTAATATGAATTTGTACATGATGCCTGATTAAGGAGAAGTGTTGTGGGGCGGGCAACACTAGCTGTCTATCATGCATGCACTATATCAGATTGTCACCAGTCAGATCCACCCCTCGCTCCTTCACAGCTCCACCCTTTCATCCAGATATGGTCACTTCTAGCTCCAGAAATGCAAGATGGCGACAGCCAAAATGCCAAACTGGAGGCTTCAACAAACCAATGGGTGACATCACGATGGCTACGTCCATTATTTATACAGTCTATGAGTGTCACAACTCAAAAGGTTTGATTCATTTACATGTTTCAGCTCAAAGGAAGTGACACCATGAAATTATACACAAAGAAATATGAAGTAAATCCCATACATTAAAGGACATATTTGGGAAATTTATTGCTTTAATTGTCTTTCTTCCTCCTTAAAGTGGACTGACGGTCTTCCCCTCTAAAAGTTCATGGCACACTGGAGTCACTGTCCCCGCCGTATTCATGGATTAAGAGGTTTCCCAAATGTGCCTCCCTTACGGTGCCATGCTGCGTACATTTTTTCACAAGACAAACAGGAGCAATTTGCTTCGCATTCAGGGCTGATTGGATAAACATTAACTTGGTAGGCAATACATAATCTTTTGATCCTCCAACACCGTAATTCTGTGTGATAGCACAGCGGGCAAAACACATCAAAGCTTTAAATATCCATTACTCTCGCAGGCATCAGCATTGTCTGTATTAGTCCTTTTAACCGATCAGACATAATCACTATTTTTACAGACGAACACAATGTAACTTGTCGATGTCATTCAGTTTCCCCCAGCAAGCATTTAGGAGCAGTGTTAAACTGAGGAGATAACATGCATAGTCAATAACCAGGAGGGGGCACTGTTGATCTTACCAGTGACGTAAGGAGCCTGTACTTGTGGAGCCTTTCATTCTATTTTTACTTCTTGTGAAATTTTTATGTCTTCCTGTACAGATCAGAGCTATTCTCCTGTTCCTCCCATTTGACCCAGAAATTCAGATACACACAACAAAACGAGTGTCATGTCAAAGAATGATGTAAATTTGAAATCATACTTTACGGTGCACAGCATATAGGTACGATTTCAAATCTTGTGGAAGCATCCCTGACATCCCAGTATCTATCTGTTGTATATAGAGCATCTTATTTTATTGACAGAGTCGCCCATCAGAGAGCTGTCAACAAGGCTCTTGCATAATGAAAATGTTTTTTTTTCATAAACTTTACATAAAGGATAAAGAAAGCAACTGAAAATCTGCTCCGCTGCCAAAGTAGGTAACTCAATCTCCTCTTTCTCCTCTGAAACGCTGTGATGCTGCCAAGAGATCCTTGATAATTGAGCAACAGAAATTGCACTGTGAAAGAGCAGTGGCGAGGCAAGTATTCAGCAGCCAAGAACACACTAATTCTTCATGTGCAGTCTTATAGGCTCTGTATTTATCGCAAAAGAAGGCCACTGATCCTCGCGCCTGTGAAGAGTGGTCGCCATGGCAACCCCACAGTTTATCAAGGTTCTAGGCAATAAAGACAAGGAGAGTCTACTGATGTTGCACAGACATACATGTGATAAAAACAGCACATTATGAGGTGCGATGGGACTAGTTGGTCTCCTGTTTTGATCTCAGAAAAGCATCAGATGTCAAGAGAAAACGCGGACATATGCTCAGGCGATATAAATAATTCCAGCAGGCAGCTTATATTGTAGTTAGTAAACATATACATACCGAGGTGAACATATGGCAGGCCGACACAGTGATTAGAGATTAGCTGCATGACTGGAGGCTTGCAGGTTTGATCACTGCAAAGACCAGGATTTACACAGTGTAATACACTGATGCTGTGGCTCACTCAACCATACCATAACAAGATGCAATTAAGACTTTCTTACAACACGAATGGTTAACCCATCAGAACCAAGTGCTCTCTGTGCAGAAATTAGACATGGAGCCAAGAAATTTAGCCCAACTTGAAAGGCTATCTGGGCTCAGTAATACCAATATTCTTGTGGAGCAAAAATATCACAATTACATTAAAGATGTATGGTTGCATGCAGTTAATCTTGTACACTACTTCACTTTCTCACAGAGAGAGCCAGATGAGAGGATGATGATAGCTTTCTGATGTTTGTGTGTCTCACATACAGGGCTGGAGCCAGGAAGCAATTAGCTTAGCTTAGCATGAAGGCTAGAAGCAGCATTGGCGCTCCCAGAAATTTTTCATAGGGGTGATCAGACAGAGCCTGAAAATCTTGGGGTGTCACACGAAAACCAAAAGCCATGACTGAGGAGTTCTACTATGCTGCTGTAGTATATAGGCAAGTTGAAAGCCATGTCAACATGACATTAAAGAATAGCATACTGATATACTTTGGTTTCCTGATTTACAGGTAATGTTGCTAATTATTTGATGTGCATAGACACTTTGTAACACTTTGTTGAAAGGTGCTATATATTTAAAGTTATTATTATTTTTTATAGACAAATACTGGTACAGTTAATATTTTGAGTTCCAAAATCTCTGAGGAATGTTTGCAGCACCTTTTTGAATCTGTGCCTATGCTTGATTGTAAGGAACAAGCCTGCTCAAGTTAAAAATACCTCTATTCAAAAGCAGAGGCCTGTAATTATTTTTCATTATTTCTGAGGGGAGGGGCCACTGGGGGAGACATCTAATTGTATCAGGGTGGCCGTGTCACTCCCAGTAACCCCTTGGGGGCACCACTGGGAAGAAGCAGCTTTGTTCAAAGACCTACCAACACCTTCACAGCTCACTCAATAACACATTGTATCTAGCATGTTGTTTGTTAATCCATGCACAAAGAGAAATACCACAGACGGGAAGTCATGTTCTGTAATGACTTCTTGAAGAACAACACCAACATGCATTCACTGCACAGTAGAACTATTGTAGTTATATTTTGTGTCTGGATTAAATAAGATACAGTGGGTCTATTAAAGCTTTAGAGGAGTTGGTTAGCATATTTTAACTCTGAACAGAGCCAGGCTACAGTGAAGCTAAGCTAAAATGATCAACTCCTGGCTCTAATTATATAAAGCTGACTTGAACTTTAAATTCGCCTCACTTTCTGTGTGATGAATTGTAATTCTAATAATATCATGATGAAAAAAGCCACTTTTTTGACATATCTGTAGTAGCATCTAATCCTCAAGCTGCTTAGTGGGCGTTTTGCATGACACGGCAACTTCTGTGGTGTGCCAAATGGAGCATGTCATAGTCCTGTGTAGCCCACGAGGACATCTGACCCTTTTTTCAACAAGCACATGTAGCGATAGTTATGTAGAGATTTGATTGTCCCTTTAAAACACTCAGTATTTGGGTGGACCCGTTGCTAAGCTAATTAGCACCCACTTGCAACTAGGCTGCTCAGTATGCAAAATAAATGAATAAAAATTAGGATAAATTATGTTGTGATTCTTTTGATACTAGGAATGGTAGTTTTTGCATTTCCTTTCGCTTAAAAAAATGTAAAAATTATGATGTGTCTCTACCAAACAAGCACATTCCCTTACATCTAAAATATGATTTGTAGGCTCGGGCATCTCTGTAGCTCAACCATAGGCCATGCGAATTATATGCTTCATTTATAAGGTTATGTTGTGACACATCTTATTTCCTTAAAAAAGTGGTGATTTGGATATTGCACTTGGTCATACCCTAACTGACCCTCCGGACCCCCGGGATGCAGGCTGACCGATCATAGCATAGCATTGGGTCAGTTCAGAGACCAGGGTCCTCTGTGCTCCATTGACTCTAATGCAGTCGTTTCAGATTTCCTTCATTTCCAGGCTGGTTTTGTGGATTTGGAGCTAAATGTTGTGCCTGGGGCACGTCGTGTAT
>JAPZEB010000021.1:16725101-16753774 GCA_029783705.1 Chaetodon striatus | reverse complement strand
CAACTGCAGCATCTTATTTATTGTGTTGATTGTTTTTGAGAAAAACTGAGCTAACTTAGGGACATAACCATAGAAAACAAAACTCTACAGTCAGTTTGTGAAAGCCTGAGCTTCATTCATATTATTATTATGATAGTCACATACACACAGAAGAATTACTCCCCTCACAGCGATGCATAAAAATCCCACAAAATCTAAATATTACGTGATGAAAGCAGCAATTGGACCCTCTATATTGTACGCAATTTAGGGAATAGAAAATGTTCCAACCAATTACTTGTTCATTTAAAGTACCTGTCGTATTTTCTCTGTATATTTGTTATTATAATATTGATGCAACAGTATTTCTTATCTGATTACTTGATTAGACGATAGATTGATCCGTAGAATGCTCGATTTCTAAAATGATGGATAGCTACAGCCCTGTAAAGCATAACAGCTTTTCAGAGCAAACTAAGGGAATATATGAGATGAAGAAATAGGTTGAATTCTTAAAGACTTGAAAATATGTCTATTACTTTTATGGTTGCCATAGTCCCTCAGATTCAAAGACTATCAGTGTCTCTTCTGAGTCACACATATTTCACTACAGAGAAATCTGTATAATTACCTTGTCAGTGTTTTTAACGGTCAAGCAAGGCAATTCTCCAAATTAAGAAAGACATATCGACTGTAATCTCTATTTTAGCACTTCAGTAAGCTCACTCATATGTTCACGACGGCTGGTCTCTCACAATTGATTAGAAACTCCAGCAGCTAAAGGAGATACGTATTGTCATAATTCATTTGGCTCTACGTTGGCATGGCTAAAGAATTTTAATTGGAGTCGCTCTGAGCAGGTTTTGTGTTTTGTTTTTTTTTTCCCCTCTCTCTCTTTCTCTCTCTGTCATCTGCATAATGTGTGTGTGGATTTCAGACTGCTGTAAATGTTTGTTGGAGCCGAGTAATTGGAGAGTCTGCATTGGTAATTATTAGTAAATGGCGAAAGAAGCAGTGGAGCAAATCAATATCACTGAGAATGGTGCTACCTTTTGTTTCCAGTGGGGTCAGGAGTTAAGGTAACAGAAGTGTCATGCTGCACAGAGATGAATAAAAGCCTCATTTGTGAGAATGATTCATTAGTATTGTGCAGACTTTTTGCACAGGACCTAATATTCTATATGGTGTTGCAGCACTGTTGAAATACTGAAGCGTTTTTTTCTTTTTTTTTTTACTGGAAAGCTTTTCGTTTCATTTTTGGGGTTGGTGAAAGGCAGCCATGACAAATGCCCCTATTTGATAGTCAGTGCTTAATTGTAGATTCATGACAGCGTATTAACTCTTTGCTATTTCGCACAGATGGCACAAATGGTTTGTTACTGTAGAGTAATCCAATTAAACAGAACAAAATCTGGTGTTGCTCAAGTTTAATTTAAAACAGTCCCCTCAGTGTGTGACTTATGGGAACACAGAACACTGTCATCAGTCACAAAGGTTAGTGCTGTGTTATTGAAAAGGCCCCCAACCTCCATTGTTTAATAGCATGTTTAGTGATGTGTACTCAAAATCTGGTTTAACAAACCCCTCCGAAGGCACTCAGTTCTTTTATGAGGGAAAAAAATATTTTTTTGTGAAACGCCCAAAGAAAAGAAAGAGGATTTAATCCAAACATAGAGGGAAAGCTATGACATTAATAGGCTGTCGGGCTTTGTCCCAGCCACACCATGGCAGGGAGATTGAGTCAATCTGTGCTAATGTTAAACAGAGAATTCATCAGCTGATCTGTGAGACTGCCACTCATTAGGATTCTAATTTTAGACTCGGGGGGGCTTTTCGCTATTCATAATGGGACTGTGATTTCTCCACACTTATCTGTCTACGTCTCTTTCTCTCCCTTTCTCTGTTTCCCCTTATCTTTACCTACCTCTCTCTTTTTCTCTGCAATTCTACGCAGCCAATGCAAATGTAGTCATGATAAGTTACCACCTCATAATGGATGAGCTGTCTGGTACTTTCAGTAAACACTCAAGAGTTGGTTCTGTTTTTAGTTATTCGCTTTGCTCATGTTCTGTTCTTTGTGATATTCAGCAGTCACCTCATTGTGCTTAATCAAAGGGATCACAATAAATAAGGGATTAGAAAAATAAAAGGAATAAACCGCAGCCAAGGCCCATATCAGTCATCAAATTATCAATTACCAGTATCCCATTGGAAGCAGCGGCTGGAGGCTTTTAGGCAATCTAATCGCATATCGCCATTATAATGGAGATGCACAAATAAAACCGCCTTCTTTGCTACTTGGATTGTGCATACGTGCACTCGTATATATGAGTCATTTCATTTACATTTGCTGTATAAATATCAAAAAGTTAACCCTTTCACAAATGCAGGCAAATGGTTGACAGTGGCAGGTAAAAATGTCAGGCCATTCAGCACTATTGCGGACAGGAAACACACATTTAAACACTCTTTCTCTCACCTATCAAGGCATGAAATTCTGTTCTCAAATTTAATACTTTAAAGTTGCTTTAAAGCTACTTTTCCAAACATTTATCAATTACAAGGTCTGCACTCTTCACTCTTCACATAGGCATAAATTAGATCCATCACACAGCACTTATTTAAAAAAGAAAATATGTCACTTTCAAAGCTGGTTCGCCCATTACTCCTGTGATTGCCTTCCTCCAAAACAGTAGTGAAGAACACCAGGAGCAAATGACAGGGGTTGAGTTTTCATTAAAACAAGATTATGACAGGTGTGTTAACTGCATGCCAAATTAATCAGAGCATACAAGGCCAAATTGCCTCCCAAGTTACCATATGACCGTTTGCTGACAAGCAATGTAGCAGGCTTAAAAGGCTATTTTTTTAAATGGAGTCCAGGGCAGTGCTCGCTTCACATAAAACGCACAGCCGGGGCTACATTACATCAATTCCAGCAAACTTCACGGAGAACAATGAGGCCAGAACAGCATCACCAATCTGTTTTAACCGCGTATTCTCTGGTGTAGCTCAGCTGAAAACACAAAAACACAGAATTCGTCACCACGTTATGTCGTTCACCACCGAGCCTGTTTGTAACGGTAGGCCTTCCGACGTTATCTTCACGCCACCTGTTAGACTGACTTTAGCAGTTTTGATAACAGACACCCGACTGTCCTGCTGTTATTACAGACCTGTGAACTACCCACAGACACTTGGTTCTTTTAAGGACTCACATCGGTGCACTGCTGTGAATGAATATAGAGGGAAACTGGGTATTTGGTGTTATTCAGGGGATTAAAAACAGATTTTTTTTGACTGGCTAGGCTTCCTTTTGGCATGGAGGCTTGCCAGGCCTGTGCAATTATAGGAGAAACACTGACTGAATTTGCCATTCATTTAATGATTTTTTTCATTCCTCGCATTATTGATCTAAGTGATCATAATGCCATTTCTTTATTTAGTGCATGGATTTGAGATAAAATGCAGATAAAATATTTGATTGGCAAACAAAAAATACACCTGCCTGCTACAGTGGCAGGCAGTAAAGAAAGCAGCAATACTGAACAGCTGTATTGTAGGTCCTGCTTGTGATCTCTTATAGTCCACAATCAGAGTCTCTTTCAATTCAGTTTTATTTAGAAAGCCCAGTATCACAAATCCCAATTTGGCTCAGAGGGCTTTACAGCATACAACATGCCTCTGTCCTTTGGACACTCACAGCGGATAAGGAAAAACTCCCCAAAAACCCTTTAAGGGGGGAAAAAATGTTAGAGACCTCAGGAAAATCAACTGAAGAGGGATCCCTCTTCCAGGACGGGCAGACGTGCAATAGATGTTGTACAGAACAGATCAACATAAATAATTTGCAGTAAGCCATATGTCAAAATGATTCATAAACAGAGACAGAGACAGAGAGAGAAACTGAGACAGAGAGAGACTGAGCCAGAGAGAAATGCAGGGAAGACAGTAATGACAATAGTCATGATAACATTTATTTTAGTAATGATAATATAATAAAAATAATAACATGAAGAGTATCTCTTTACTTTGGTTACTTGGGTCAACCTTGTGTTAGTATGTAGTATGTGCTGCAGAAAATCTACCTGGGTCAGCGTGACATGCCCGGTAAAAGGTTTTGATATCTTGTAGGAGGTTTAATGTTTGTCCAAACTGAAGTACACACCTGTGTCATGCACACCTTCATGCTATGAGCTCACTGTGGCAGTTTTTTCTTTTAGAAAAGCTTTAAACTTAGAGCAGTTGCAAATATTGTTGACTAGGGCTGCTTCACAATAAAATCCTTTCAATATTTGGTCAGTCAAAAGCTTTTATTGTGAAGTGCAGGTCAAAGCGCAGTAGATTTTTGCTACTAGTTGTGTTGCCCAATTAATGTTGGTGAGCACTGGGTGCTTGGTTAGAGTAATAAACACCGTTGATTTATAAAAAACAAATGTAGTTAAGATACTACTGCTTTTTGATATAATTTTAGTCAAATTTCCTATTTCTATTTCTATATATGATCATAACCCAACTGATGATGTGTTTTTCTTTTATAATGAAACTTGGTCTCACCATCACTATTTGTGGGTTTACACTGAACCATCCAACTTTGTGGTATTGCAGTATTCATACTCGAATATCCTCCTGAGACCCTGTGTCCTCATAAGTGGACGTCACATTTTGGGTTTACTTGACCTTATACTTTATTCTACTTATTTGTTACTTAACTTGTCCTCGTTTGTGGAAGTTTTTTGGTGCCTTCTAGTGCTAGTCAGAGCATAATACACTAATCCATGTAAAAACAAGATGGCAGCCATCTCTGCCAAGTCCGTCTGCAGCCGATCCCGAAACAAAAGAGGACAAGGTCCAAAACCTGATCACATTTTATGATTGAAACTTGTTTATTTATTATTAATGATGTTTGTAGTTTGATATGGCAATAAATTTGACCAGTGTTAGCAACAGTAATAAGCTAAGACACTGTTAATTAGGAAGTTCTCGTTTGAGGACTTTGTTATCATTGACAATCTTTAGGTTTTTATGCTGATCGGGCACTACTGATCCCAAATAGCTAGAAGAAATTGTAAAGGCATGCCAAACAATGGGTCTCTGGAGGATGTACTGACATCTTTATCTATGGTCTTATTATGTTTGATGAACATTTCATGAGACACAGATTATTTTGTCAGCTAAAAGTACTAGAGCTGAAACAATTAGTCGATTATTTCATTCTTCAAGACAAAATGCCAAACATTCACTACAACCACTTAATATTGTGATGCTATTTTGAGTATTACATCAACATCACCTTGAGCTCAGAGAAATTAGTTAATATATTTGTTTTGATATGTTGCATGTTAAGCAGTTAATTGAGGATATAATTGTCTGATTAGTTGATAATGAAAATAGCAGCCTGACATCATGTGCTTGGACACCAAACCAGCACTTCAAGGCTGTAGCCCAGGGTCTTAGCAACAGAATTAACTACTCTTTTCTCAGACTCACAGAGTATGAGCTTGGCAGCAAAGCTATGCTACTAATTCTGAAGCTTTTGGACCAGGAAAAAGGATAGTATTTCTCCGGGGAGATATTTTAACTATCCTCTTTAACTCCATCAAACTTACATGCAAGCTTTACGTAACAACATGGAATTAACCTCTGCTAGGTTCTCTGTAGCGATGTCAGGCTCTGTTTCCCCTCCTTCTTATACCCAGTTAGCAATATGAAAAGGGGGGGATTACAGCTCCGAGCTAATTAGCACCCAGTCCTAGGAGCTACAAATGAAATGTATTTGTAGATAATACGGTGTATGTACCTACCATACCTCTGTCATGTTAAAATGTGCATGCCAATTGTTGGATTTAACACACACTCTTTCATCTTACTGTATTTTGAGAAACACAGTCAGGTGCCACAATAGAAGTTCCCTCAGGCATGCAATCAGTTTCCAGCTCCTACAGTACGTTCTGCAATCTCTAAAACAGCCAGTTGTCTTCAGTGGAAGTGTGTGGGCCATGTCTTTCTTCTGCAAACCTCAATCCAGGCGCTGTCTTTGATTCCAACACAATGCCCCCGCTGCCTTCCTCTCTGCACTGTGTGAGTGTCACTTTCATTTCAGAATATTCACCCTCGTTTTTGCCAGTGCAGTTGCTAATGGGTAGTCTTTTCAAAGCCCGGAGAGGATAATCCTGTCATCTTTGTTTTCATGGCCACCTCAGGGCCATTCAACAAGTTCAAAGGAAAAAATCTGCAGTGCAGTGTTTGTAAGGTTCGTTCTCGCTGTTGTGTTCCATATCTGCCATCACAGGCAGGGCTACATGTGGAAACAGGTGCTGTGCTGAATGACTTCAGTGGCATGTACTGGCTCACTTAGGGGAATATCCGAGCCAGATGCTTTATTATGTTGTGTTAATGCTGATGCCGGTGTACCACAACACAAAAATGCAGGGGTGGGAGGTGGTTTCTTGAAACAGTTGCACTCCTGGAAATTACTGCCTTCACGATGAATTTTGGCTTGTTTTCCAATTTCTCGGTCAGATGTGTTGACATGTAAAACAACCACCTGATAAACAGCAATATTCTCCCTGACAGGCCAATGTGGCCATTCAAAGATGATTACTTTTTCAGTCTCTGTGGATGCCACAGATTCTTCTGATTTCCACTCTAAAGTATTGGATGGGTATTTCTTTCTTAGGAACAAAATGATTCACCTTGAGGGAGCGGCAAAGTTTGATTTGATTGTAAGGACTGTGGGAGAAGAGCAGATTGTGCTTTTTCTGTGATGAGGAAATATTTTCGGATAGTGCATTGCAGATCA
Source organism: Chaetodon striatus (assembly GCA_029783705.1). Taxonomy (NCBI): domain Eukaryota; kingdom Metazoa; phylum Chordata; class Actinopteri; order Chaetodontiformes; family Chaetodontidae; genus Chaetodon; species Chaetodon striatus. The sequence continues at coordinate 16,746,993 of JAPZEB010000021.1, read as the reverse complement.
TTGTAAGAAAGAAGCTCTAGAGTCAGATGTGTTTACATTACATTGAAGCAAAGCCAAGGCTACCTTGCTTGCACAACACAAAAATGGTGACGTTGACTGAAAAAAATGAAGGTCTAAGATGAAGTGATATCAAGACTGATGAGAAATTTTTCTGACACACAAAGAGTGAGAGTGCAGGCGTCATTATTACAGTGCCGAATAAACCAGTATACAAGTGAAGGAGGACAGATTTATGCACTGACATAATAAATCACATGTATCAGGTGATAATAAAATACAACCTACAGAGACGCTGTACAAGTGATGTGAACAGAATGCTAGGGAACATAGTGCATCATAACATGTTGGAGTTCACATACATAAACAATGCATACATAAAGAGTCTAAGGGCCTGTGAACAGAAAAGAGCATTCACTGAAGTGAAGAATCGGATGCATGGTGGATGATGCCTTTATGGTCATGACATTAGATATACCAATGACATTTTTTTTAGCACGAGTTTAGGGCAGTGTTGTCATGGTTCAACCTAAGGATGCCCCTGACATTACTGTGCAAGAGAAAGGAGGTTGTGCAAGACATACAGCGTAATGTTTCCTCAAACTCACCTAAATATGATCAGGTATGTGACTCCAAGTGCTAAGTTCTCCACAGCAGTATTATTATTAACATTTTTAATAGTTGGGGACTGGGCAGCACAGTGTTGTAGTGGTTAGCACTGTTGCCTCACAGCAAGAGGGTTCCTGTTCTCATGGGTCGCGTGGGTTTTCTCCGGGTACTCCAGCTTCCTCCCACAGTCCAAAGACACGCAGACTGTGAATAGGTTAATTGGTGACTCTAAATTGGCCGTAGATGTGAATGTGAGTGTGAATGGTTGTCTATCTCTGAGATAGTTTGGCGACCTATCCAGTACCTGTACCCTCGCAACCCTCAAGAGGATAAGTGGTTACAGCAGTTGATGGATGGATAGTTGGGGACTTACAACTACTCGTTTTGGCCAGTAGACAAAAACAGTACACTTCAGCTCTATCCATTATTCTACAGCAAACTGATATACGTTTATTTTTGTTTTTTTTGTTGTTTATTATAACAGGTGATTATTTTAGAGGACACACCAAATGAATTATGCAGAACTTCAGTGGACCATGTCTCTAAGAAAGAATAGAAAGAATAAGTATTTATACAAAAAGTTGGGAATATAAAATTGGGCACAACAGAAGAATTTTCAAAGAAGAGAACTGACATCATTAAGACCACTAAACTTAAAACAAGACAGCTTTCCACTTGGAAATAGGGTGTGTTGACGTGCACTCAATTTACATTTGCCTAAAAGACTGTCTCAGCACTCGTGTCATCTTGCAAAAGGTTTATTCAGGACATATCTACGTATTTAATTGTGGAAATTGTGAGGGTAATTGTGTTTAAAAAGAGCAAGGACAATTAGATGAGAGTTAGATGACAGATACATAATACAGTCAGTGAGTAAGGAAGCAATTCCCCTTACTTTGACTTTGTCTAAGTGATATGTATCAGGTAAAACCTTGTTTTGTGTAGGAGTACAGTATGCTCTGATTTACAACTCTTTAGAAAAAGAATCACTTAATTGAGTTTAGTTTATTTCACAAACGATTGAAAGACAAAGATTCAAGCCTATGAAACCTTGTCAGGGATAACACAGCAAAGTGCAGGACCTGTTTAATCATGGTTTGTGATGTTCCATCAGTCCTTCCTTGTCACAAGCTGGGGACAGGCGTTCAATGTCCAAAGAGGGAGACATATGACCACAATGTGCCACATCCCAACACAACAATCCACCATACCATAGGTTTACTTGTTTTAAGTACTCAGAAAATTTTCATCCAGCTGAGTCAAATAACTCTAACATGAACCAAAAAATACAACTTACGGAAACCAAATAAAACTGAGATGATTAGACTTTGAGAATTTATGTAACTATAGCTCGTATTTGAAATACATGGAATTTATTAACAGTAATTACATAATAAAGAAAATCTGGTAAATTCTATGAGCTATAGTTACATAAATTCTCAAATTATTTCTATCTGTTTTATTTGATTTATATATATCTCTTTTTTTGTTTATTTTGAAATTATTTGACTCAGTGGATGGAGATTTGTACATTACTGCATTTACGATCAATCTACAATCTTCGTACAATCTGTGTACATGTCATGTTAACAAACATTTATAAAAGATCTCTATCAATAGCTTGCTTTTTTGAGGGTATTACTTATCTGTGGGGTGAGGTGTTTGCAGCACTGACACTGATACAAGTCTCTTATAATCAATAAGGTTAAATTTTGCACTAAGCTGTGACACTGGGTTGATGCAGTGTGTTTTTAGGCTGCAGGAGCCATTTATTTGCATGGTGTGTCTGATTGGGTTTTCCAGGGCAACGGACAAATAAAGTGAAAGCTTTAACAAAAATATTAAATGTATTGGAAAAGCCTTGAGACTGACAAGCACTGTATGTTCTATCAGGATTTATGTGTGTGTGGAAGCAAAATAGAAAACTATAATGGACTGACTTACTGTATATGTGACTATGTAGCCTACTGGTGTGCGTTTTTGTTTATACAGTATGGTTGTAGTACTTGTCATGGCATAGTGATAAAGTGAGATGCCGCTGGCACAGCTGAAGTAGGCATTTCACTGCACTACATCTGACAGCAAGGAAACCTTCACTGTGAGTGAATGTTCAGAGCACTTCATATGGACACTTGCCAGTTCCTCCAAATTGATTTTTATTTTCCGCGATCAGCTCGAATATGCACTTCTTGTGTGTCAACTCAGCTGCTGCTTTGCCGACTAAATTATTCCACAGATAGATATATTTTTTATCTCACAGTTAATAATAGGGGGGATACAGTATACAGCTGCATGAATAATTCATGCAGACATTCCTTTGTAGAGATTAAAAACGGAATAAGAATAATTCACGCTGTAAGCTTACATAAATGGTTTTAGAAACAGCTAATCAACTAGCGAGCCTGTCTAAGGCAAGGCAGCTACCTAAAGTTGTGAGTTCGTCTTTAGAAGTGCCTGCTTAAATCCAGATGAGAGCCAGCCAGAGAATAAATTCAAAGGCTTCTGTCCATATCATCTCCACCTCCTCCTCGAAATAAATTCTTATGATTTTCTCCTGGACGTGACACGCTGGAGCCTTTCCTGGTTTACTCAGCCACCGAGGAAGTGACAGGTCCTAATTATACAGACTGGGGGCCAAGAGACACTTAAACATTAACAATTACGTAGGGATAAAACCAGCAGATAAAAGGAGGAGAATAACAGGAAGAAAAAATGGGGAAATAGAGAAAATGAAACAGGAAAGGGATTTAAAAACCAAAAACCAACATCATTTTGCTGATAAAGCAGGCGAGAGATTGAGTTTGTGGGGAGCAAAAATGACAGTAATGGTTCTTTCGACTTGTTTCGATATCGTAATCAGATTTAGAGTCACATCATGTATATTTATTCAGGATGGTTTTTTACATAATACCCTTTGTGCTCACCAATTGCGCAGATCAGTCATGCTTCAGTGCACACCAACAATTTCTCAACCCATAAGCTGAACCTTTGTCCTTCATTGAAAACCAGTGAACATACAGCAGACTGTTATTAGATGTCTTCCCAACCATATGGTTTGCAGGCTTAGTAATTGCCTGGGCCTGCATTACAGAGCATTGTGGATGAATTCATGATCTGAACATGCTGTGCTGTTTAGCAAACAGTTCTAAAGGACACTGGCCTTCTGTTTACTCTGCTGTAACCCTCCGAGCTCTAAATGGATTAATGATCCTGAGGTTGTCAGTTCAAAACGCAGGCGCAGAGGATACTGCTGATGTGTCCTTGAGCGAGGCACTTAATCTAAGTTGTGTCAGTTAATATCTATCTTCATAAATGCATTATACACATATCATAGGTTATGTAAGTCACCCTCGATGAAGTCAGGAGAAACAAACAATGTGAGCCCCAGATAGCACCTTGGCCCACAGCACAGTCCTGGGGAATATCAAGTGGCTGTTGTCTGGGTTGCATTGCCTTGTCATTGTTTGGAGTCCCAATCATAATGTATTCTGTAGGTGCAGAGAGGGGCCCCTTTTTTGCAGGTAGATATAAATAGTTCCACTGTTCCTCATAGGTTCTCATCTTCTGTCAATATTTATGGCTCCTGATACCCGCCTTAGTGGATGACAAATGTTAAACACAGTAAACAGGGCCGTGGTGTGTTGCTGACATGCTAGGGGGCTTGTGGGCATTGCTTTATTGGGGCAGCATAGCTCAGACTCTTTTCTGAGTGGGTGGTTTGCTCAGACCTGGACCCCACATACTCTTGGAGGGGAGTTTGCAGGGTTGCCCAATTAGTGCTGAAAAGTGTAGCAGTGCGTCAGCAGGGAAGTGTGCACCAGAGGAGGCGTGTCATCAATCATCACTCCAGCTCCAGGCTTGTTCCAACCCTTTTCCCTATCTGGCAGAAGGAGAAAGAAGGAGAGGGAAGAATGACAGTGGCCAGCCAATTCCAGGAATGACAACAGACTGCACTGGAACTGAATGCATTCAAGCTTAGCTTTGGGCATCAATAAAGGGCAGTTATTTCATCTGATCGTTGTTTGATATTCTCAGAGGAACAGAGATTCATTAAATATGCACATATTAAAGGATGAGTCAGGTGATATCCTGTATTTTTCTATTCAAAACAAATCCCATGAAAAGAGCATAACCTACAATGAACCAATTACAGATGCACCGATTGGCCAAAGATCATTATCAGTCGATGTTTGTCTAGATGACGGCCTATCAGCGAATAAGATAGCATAGATGAGACGTTTGTCTGTCGTGTCACATCGGTTTTGTGCAGGCTAAAAAGCAGGGCCTGAGACTAAGTTCATCCCATCGTCCCAGGGATAATAGAAAACCTGTTTGGGACAAACAGAGACCTTTCCCCAGAAGACACTGGGACAAGAAGACACCTTAAATTACCTATTAAGACACCGGGGACGCAGCCTATTGTTTCCCTGATAATGATACATTGTGAACCACAAATTTGTGTTAAAATCAGCAGGAGGAGAGCTAGTTAACATTAGCTGTTAGCAACCGGTGTCCAGAGCTAACAGCCAATTGAGGTTGCATTGAGTTACATTATGATGTGTTCTTTAAGTAAAAATGAGTATTGGAAGAAGGTAAATTATAATGTTATGATGTGTAAAATATAGTTTCTGGCAAGAAACTTGAATAAATGCAATTGTTTAAAGGAGAAATTTGTTCATTTTTCACAGCAATATAAAATAGATACCAGTATTAGAGAGGGAAATATATTATATATTGTAAAAAGGCTTTCGAAGCAGTTACTATAAAAAAGGTTTTAATGTGATAGAATGTTGTATTAAGGCTGTTCCATGAATTTGCAAGGTTGAATTTGTGCTCAGTCAAAGACAGAGGAATGAAGGGCTGACTGACTGTTATTTTTCATAATAAGGATTTCTTTGTTTCCCTGGCACAAAAGGGGGAAAAAACATCACGCACACACAAAAACAAAAGAAAACAACAACAAGAAAAAACACTTGTATCAACTATTGGCCAAATTGTCATTTTAAAGATCAGTATCGGCCCAGAATTTCACAACTAGCGCATCCCAAGAACTGATCGCTAACATATATAACCTGTATAGTCAAAGCCTGATATAACATACTGTAACATCCCAACATCATACAACATGTGTTGCCAAAAACAGACCACAACAAATGCAGCATTTACTTCTGTTTGGGTATGGTTTGCTCCACAGTGCCCAGCTGTTAAAGGAAGTTATTTCGCCATTATAGGGGCAGGTGTTGATCAGCAGGTAGAGTCAGGTGTCCGCTGAAACTATGGTCTGCAGTTTGATCCACGGCTCCTGCTGTCCCTGTCGAAGTGTGCTTTATCAAGACACTGAATGCCAAATTGCTCCCACGGTTGCTGCCATGGGTGTGCATGTGAATGGGCTTTTAAAGATTTATTTTTAGAGCGAGAAAGAAGGGGCTTGGGGCTGAGAACAGGCTGGAACATAAACATACATAAAAAAAAAAAAGTAAAATAAACCTATTTATAAAAATCAATAGTGCATCATATTAGTAATCCATGAATTTTAATTTCTACCAAAGCTCTTTAAGTGTGTCTATAAAGGAATTAAATATGGCAGATCATGGAGCATCATTAGTGCTGTGTGTATGTGTGTGTTTGTGGTCACTGATTGCCAATCGCCAAACACTGCCAGTATGCAACAACATCATGCATCATGACCTCTGACAAATATTGTTCATTCAACCTTCTGATGTTTACAGCTCCTCCCTTCCCTCTCGTGTCACCCATGTATAAACCAACTGTTCCTCGTTGGCTGTAACACTGACACATAGTGTGACACTGGCTCAGAGATTTGTAACGTTTCCAAAAATGGGTACTTAGCTCTGTACGGAGGGCATAATGATAATGACAGTTCATCATCATATAAAATGCCTCTCATTTGGGGAGTCTTCTCACTGCTTTGTCACAGTCTTGACAGTGTCAGCACCAGCTAATGAAAGCTTAAAAAATCTTCTCTGAATATTATCTTTGAGGTATTTTATCATGTATGAAACTTCTAAAAGCCGCATACTTTCGAATTAAAATCATGGTTGTATTTCCTGGCATGAGGCCTTTTGTTCATTTTATGCCCTCCGCTCTATAGCAGAGAACGTCCATGTGGAAAATGCTTTAAGATAATCTCCCCTTAGGGAGGTGTACAGTAATATAATACAGGATAGAACAGAAGCTGCCCTCACATGGAGCAGTGAGACAAGGGCTGTGATAGAGAGACTTTAGCCAGATGATATGATATGATGCAGTTATAGCTTAATTCAACCTTTCAAAATATCTGCATGCCCAAATTGGTCATCCTGGACTGTAATATCAGGACCAGGTTTGCAAACATGATATGGCCTGTGGCTCACTGTCCAACTGTCTGACATCCACCCTTCATAAAGCAGTCATCAACATTAGCTGAATTGCGTAATTAAGTTTTTGTCCCTCCATTAGAGCAATATTTCATCACTTGCAAATTATCCTCAACAACATTATCTTGATGTTAATGTCCATATGGCATTTGTGATGACTGTACCACTCTCACTGGCAGGGGTATAAAATGTTATTGCACCAGTGGAGATTTCTCTTGATTAGGGAAAAGCAAATGATATGACAGCGTGATATCACAGAGGCTGGCCAGTTTTTTTTTTATGCGTTTAAGGTCAGAGTTCAGTGTCTTTGGCTGCGTTCAGAGAGCATGGCCTCATAGTAGGGCTAAGCAGTATATTGACTTCTGAAGGTATATTGTTTTATTTTTAAACCAGATATCAGCATGAGACAATACTGTTTGTAATGATACAGTTTGATGTTGTGTTACATCACCATATCTATTGTAAAGCCGTGCCAGTTTGCATCTCGTCTCTCTCACACTGTCTGCTCAAACCCACCCCCACTCTCCATAGAGGGAGACACAGTGCCAGTGCTCTATTTTAATCAGTCTGTTAATCAGTACATTCAGGGCTATACAGTGCGGCTTAGACAAGTGTCTGAAATCAACTTGCTGGCTTACCGGCCAAAGGGACTGGTAGAAATTGCCTTTTTGTGCCACATATGCATTTCTGTCAGTACATTTCATTGATTTAATAAGGTATTATGTTAAACACAAACTTGAACAGGCCAGAGGAAAATCTAAGGCAAAGTTATTTTAATGTGTTGATGAATGGTTAATCAACTCAAGCCTGAATACAACTCAAAAAGCCCTGAAAGCCCTCAATATTCCACTGAAGTACTTGATATTAAATGTAGGCCTACTTAAGGATCAAATAAAAAGGAAATTTTATGCTTAATCATTAAAATCAACTTAAACGTCCTTATCAGACTCCTTGCTCTTTACCCCAATTACCTTCCTCTTTGCATGGCCCATGGCGTCTTGCTTCCTGCTCCTGATGGACTCATGACTTGTGGCAAATGATAGTTTAGTGGAGTAGCTGATGTCCTGTGCGGTAAACAGTGCCACAAAACTAGGGGTGGTCACTTGAGATGGTCAGTTTGCAGCGGTGTTTAGACACAGACGACAGAGGACAGAAGGAGCCAGCCTGTAAACGACACCAGAACGCTGAAGAAACTCTCATTATTGTTTTTATTACATGGCTAATTTGGTACAAACATTCACCTGGATTGTGGTAGATAACCTTCCTCGATTTACCTGCCAAATGGAAACTCTACCGCCACTTAGCACTTTGTGGGTGTTAATTTTGGACCCTGACATAGACCTATATGTCGGACATGTTACGCAAACATCGATCTGTGCAATGAATGAAATCACCACAGTAGCACCCATGCTAGCTTTGTGCTGTGTGTGAGACAGAGCTGCTTGTTTGTGTGTGAGGTGAACCAACAGTGCATTGTTGGTGCTTCTTTGATAGTTGTAGTCTATTGTGCTACAATAAGATGGTGCCTGAATGCAGTTGTCAGGTGTCAGACATTTAATTCATGAGACATTTATAGCACGGGCAAACAAAGTCTCTGAGTGCTATGTGCATGAATACCAAAAAATAAATAAAGATAATTAAAGTATCTGCATTTTGTGCCCTTGTGTATCTGTCTGTGTCTCCTGTCTAAATTTGGAGGTTTCTGCAGGTCTGTGAATGCAGCGCAGACAGAACTTTTTTCCTTCTGCAGCAGTTTGTTAGGTTTTGGGTTGCGGGGCTATTAATTGATCAGTCGATCTGATCAGAGCTGACGAGATGAGATTGATGGATGACAGCAGCAGCTGTTTGTGAGTGAGAGCAAACTTTCACTTTAACTGTGCCTGTCATTCTGCTGCTTCGTCTGTGGAGCAAATAATAACCGAACGATGTATGTATTCCAGTGGTGCACCAAAGTAACGGTCCAGCTCCACAAAAAGAAAATCTAAACATGGTGGCAGATGTTTTAATCGTGGCAGCCTGCCACAAATGGGTTGAGGTCGTTGGGACTTTGTTATTGTTCAGTTTGTGGAAAGCCCTGTCTTTGACCAATGCCTGAGCCACGCTGCCTGTGTGAGCAGTGCGTGTGAATTTTGGTCATAGACTGTAAAAATAATGGACGTAACCATTATGTCACCCGCTGCTTTGTCGGCTCCTGTTCTGAAATCTCAAGTTTGGCATTGCGGCCACTGCCATCTTGAATTTTTGGAGCCAGAAGCGACCATATTTGGGCAAGAGGCCTGTGCTGTGGAGGAGCGCAGGCTGGATCTGACTGAGAAGCTGAGGACACTGTGGGTTGCAGCAAAAATAGACAGTAAAAATGATATTTTAATAGTCATATTGACATTATAGCAGCACCATTACACATTTGACTACATTTTCAATGTTTGCATATGTAGAATATCTCACAGCAGGTAAAATAAGAAATGTTTTTGAGTGTACACTTCTTGTTTTAGTTTCAAATTAAGGCTTTTATTGTAACATATTAATGGCTATTATCAAAGGCAAACTCAGTGTAGAAACACATGGGCTGGTAGGCAGCAGCGCCGCCACAGCAATACTGTCTGTGTGAACACTACGTGCGTGTGAGCCACAGTAGTTCATCAAGGTAGCTGTCAGGCACAGGTAGAGGTAGGCAGTGTGGCCCAGGCATTCACTTCATACCAAGATATATATCATGTATTGCCATTCAGCCAATAAATACCAAGATGTGATTTGTGGTCCATATCACCCAGCCCTACTTCATGGCAACGTGTGCTCTTCATAAAGCGTCACACTCACATGGGAGAAGCGCGCAGTTTTAGACAAAAAGTGTCCGTGGCAGAGTAGGATCTTCTGGCAATAACCTCTTCTTTTAACGGAGAATCATGAAAAGGCAGGGCTGACCTACATGCTGTAAGGAGGATTCTCTCTCTCTTGTTAGTGTGTACTGGTGGGGAATTGAGGTCTTTTCTGTCAGAAGGTGATACGTCGAAGCTGCAGACTATCAGCTAAGCCCAAGGAAAAAAATAAGAGATAGAGATGGAGAGAGCAAGCTCTGTGAGAAGGAACCAAACACTCTCCAGCTCATGTGTGTGTCTGCGCACATGTGTGATTGTGTAATATGTTTGTGGGCAAGTGTGTACGTGGATATGTGTGCTTGTGCGTGAGTGTGTGTTCATGTGTGAGAGACAGTAGGAGGGGTTGACTGACAGGCCTATCTCCCACAACACTATGGAGCTCCATACATCATTAATCGCTGACAAAAATGAACATTCTGCTGTATCCTTTGAGGGCTAAAAGACCATACCGCCGGCTTTTCCTATTGTGAGCCTGCGTGTGCGTGCGCGTGTGTGTCCACAATACAAGGTGTGTAGGTGAGAATTCACTACCAACTTGAGGTTTCTGACCTGTGTGTTTGGTTCAGTGCCACTATGATGGATGACATGGTTATCGGACTCTCGCCTTCAGGATGGGGGCTGTCCTATCTTGCTGTCAAGGTCAGTGGTTACTAGGCTCATAACAGAGTGGCAACCTAGTGAGCTCACTGAAATGCACCCTATATTCCATCAAACATCCATCATATCAAACAGATGCAGCAGACCCACGAAGAAGACACCCATTGGACGAATCTGAGTCAAACAGGGGCAAAAATGATTGTGAAACTATATAGGATTACAAGTATGGGATTATCTGAGGCCAACATTAGCTGAGTGTTATGATGATGATGATTAGACTTGTTTATTTATTAAGAAATAATGCAGCTCTGTGTGTGAGGATACATTCCAAAAGACAGGCGACTATGTGTGCCAGTCAAACGGCAGCTTGGTTACGGCTTGATTGGGACTAATGTTGAGCCAGGGAATTAGCCTCTCCCATTAGTCCGCAGGGAGTTGATAACAGATTGCAGGCTTTAATACTAAAATAGCCTCACCAGAAATGAGCATATACCATAGCTACGACTGCAAAATCCATTTATTGAGTAATCACTCAGTTGTTAGATCAAAGGCAGCATCAAGACATTATTCTGCATTTAGTTGGACACTGAGACATCGAAAATGATGCTTGTTTTCTCTGAACTCGCTCAGGTTTCATAAGACAAAATCTGTCTTTGATAGATTGGGGTTACACAAAAACAACCATTAGCAGTTAGTAATAGGGTATGGACTTGTATAAGTACATGAAAAATAATCTTGAAGTATTTTTGCCTTGCTTTGCTTTTTTAATACCTCTGTGGGCTTGTTCGACTTCTCACAGGCCAGGCTGATGCTTTACACAATTCTGCAAAGTTATAATTTTCTAAGCTAACCTGCTGATCACAATTTTGGTTGATTGCCTTCCTGAGGAGCTGCTACAGCTACTTTGAATCTCATGGGCCAGTGAGATTACTGTCCTTAATTCAGCAGTTTCTATTGTCTTCACTTTCAGGCTCTCCTACAAGTGATGGCTCTGCTATGCCGGAGCAGGTGTGACCACAGCAGTCTCACTCAGGTGCATTGTTTTGTCACTGGCTTTGTGTTGCATTGCAAGAAAACTGAAGATTATATGTAAAATTTTTAGGTCACCTTTCCTGCACCTGTGTGTATACCCTCCTCTGCAATACCCTCATCTGTATAGAGCAAAATAGACTTTATTGCAACAGGCATCTGATAACACGGCACATGTTGAAAGGGTATGACTTGTAGTTGTCTGTGTGCTCATGTATGCATACACAGACATGAATACGGAGCCTTTTGTCTGTACTCTGCTTTTCTTTTCTTTTTTTAACTATATTTGTACATATTTTCTGGAAGCTTATGGATACAGAAACAGATCAGTACCAACAGAGATCGTGGGGGCAGTGTTAGGTAGTTTAAGCGAGATACAACCATCGGAGATAACAATGACATTTATAAAATGGTGGAGAGGAACTAATCTGCCTCCTCTAAAAGGTAGGCCTACGTTATTACAACTTCCTCCACTGTAGTTTAGGCAAGATCCGACTTTAAGAGACTACGAAGACATTTAAAGAATGGTGAAACAGAACTAATTGGTAATATAGTGAAAATGATTCTCCGTGGTCTACCACCATCTATAACGCTGCCTCCGTCAAAAGATAGGCCGACATTATTAAGACCTTCTCCACTGTCTCCCCTTTGTTGTTGTCGAAAATGTTTGACTGTGCCTTCTAGTGCCATCTGTTGGCTGTATCTATGCCTTAAAGAAGGACGCATGGAAGTATCAGGGCAGTGACATTTACGTTTGAAACGGACGCATGTCTTTCTGTATATAAAGGCAGTGAAAATGGGCCCTTAGGCATTCATCAGGAATGCAGGTATGAAGTTGGGATAGGCAAATTTTGAGTTATTTCCATATTTTAGTATTCACATTAAGTTACTGTTGAGTACATGTAAAAACAAAAAACAAAAACCTAATGTAAGAATACGGTCCAAAATTAACACCCAAGCGAAAATGTGGGTCGACGTTAGCCTACCTTTCTGCGCTGCTTACACTTTAAAGATTAGCTATGATACGCAAGTTTACTGTTACATAGCCTGCACTGCACATTTGAAATATTATTATTCTTATGCTTGGTTGCCATTCTGCCTTTAATGTGAAATTAAGTTATATCTGACTGCAAACACTGAACGTCATCTGCAGCTATGCAGATCTATCATTTAAGCTATTTTGGATCTGGGCATTGTTAAACAAATACTGATGTCCAAATATAGTACTCGAGTACACATTCCCATCCCTCGTAAAGCAAGAGATAGGACAGTGCACCCATGGATACTCAGTATTACAGGAACTAAACAAGATGGTGCCCATTAATTTAAATGACAATTCCTCACTGAGCACTGAAGCCAATAAAGTTTTCTTGCTTTGTGGTTTGCGTCTCCATGGTGCAGCCCACTGCACACGTGCATTAGTGTTTTTCTTCCTGACTACACATGCTCAGTCCTGCTCTGCCAATAAACACATGGAGGATTTCATGCATGCAAAAATTGCACGTTTGAGCTCTAAGAAAGTTTTACAATGTCAAACCTTTAAAATGTATGACACAAAGAGTAATTATTTATCTTAATTGTTGTTTGAGGTGTCCTGTCAACAGTTTTACAGAAGTCTCTTTTAAATGGTGTCCATGGGTTAAATGCTTTTAGGGCCACAGAGGATTATGTGCCTCAGTTACACGGTTGGCCTTATTGCATCCATGACTACACCCCAGTGGTTATGCAGTTAACCAGCACTTACATCATGAAGGGTTTTTCCTCTTCTTTCTTTCTACAATCTTAAAAACTTCACCTTTTACAAAACAAAAATCAGTGGACAGCTTGAAACACAAAGTCATGTTTGCAACAAAAACTTACTGTAACTCCAGCTCCAGAGTTTTCTACCAATCTTGTTGCCTGATTGTTCAAAAAAAATTGTAGATTCTTGCTTGAGATGAGAGAAAAAAGCGCTAATGAGCTTAAGCACACAATAAGTGTGTATAATGTGCTGTAGTACTGCAGTAACAATACTGTGACAACCCATGTATTCATTGTTTTGTAAATTATGAGCTGGGGTAGAGGCTCATTCATGCCTATAATGTAATCAATGAGAGAATCTTTGAAGATGAGGCTATTTTTGGAATACATGTATGGGGGTGGGATGTGTCGGCCTTGCTAGACTGAGAAGTGGAGGATTTAAATACCTCCTAGAGGCTAGACATCCCTCAGAATTGTTACCATACATGTTCTGCACCATATCAACAGTGTCAACGGTCAGTGCACCTCTAAAAACAGTCACCGGAAAGACATCTGTGCTGTGAAGGACTTGGCTCATTCGCAACGTAACCAAAACCCCGTATGATGGAAGCAAAAAGCAACCAGAGCTCTGTTCAGCCATGCTATGCTAAGCTGTGTGTAAAAATAGATTCCATTAAGCCCTGATTTTCACAGTGCTGATATGATTTGCTTCCGAATGTATAGGGTGAGTGCTTGCAATAACTCTTGCTAAATATTTTCTCCAATCATACCCTAAAAAGGAGGCTAGCACGATTGCCTCCAGGCTCTTAAGACACACTCGCTGTCGGATGTTTATAGTTAAATGAATAACGTACGGTAGTTGAATTGTGTTTTAGCTTTATGTTGTGAATATTATAGTCATAAATTATTGAAGAAATACCTCCCATCCATCTCAAGGTGTCCGAGGCTTGAATTAAGAGCATGGAAAGCATTCTCTCCCATCAAATAGAAAGCATGTCAATGGAAAAACCCATTACATTCGCCTTTAGGCGCTTTCCTATTTAACACTGTTTTCTTTAATGGGGTTATTCAGTAAACCTTGCGGCCATCTTAAACTAATTGCATGTTTCATAAACTGATAAGGAAAAATCACACAGGTTACAGGCTGCAGCCCATACATCTTATTTAGATTCCTGCACTTCTGTAACCATCCAATTTAAGAGCTTAGCAGACTTTACTTCTTATCAGCCATTTTACCTTCAGCTGAAATTACATACTCTATAAACCGGGTTTGTGAGGGCTAGATTTGGTTTAGGCTGTACAAGGCAATCCAGTGCTGCGATCCCAGTCATATGCATGATGAACGGGAATGAGTCTGAATCATAAAATCAGTTCTGTGTTGTGTTTCCTGTCAGTGTTTGATGAGGTGAGCTTGTTGTATCTTGTGCAGAATCATCAGCCCATCCCCTCAAACCCCGCAGAGTACAGTATTGTGTATTGGTGTGCATGCTTATTTGCCATTGGCTCATTTGAATGTGTGCGATGTCGGTAATGAGCAGCCAGAGCTGGTGAGGCATAATAATGCCCAAGGAAGGGATGAGATGGATTCTCTGCTGGGTGTTTCTCTTTTACCATTATTATCCTGGTTGCCAAGATGCTAAAGTCCCGGATGCTGCGGCAATTTACATGGGCCTAATGAACCTGTTAGCTTAGACATGCATTCCCCTGCTACTCCCCTTCACTATGGGCACATGGGTGGAGAAGAATCAGGCCCAAATCCATCATTTAATAAGCTTTAGATAACAACATCATGACGGTTAATATGTTTTTGTGCCAATCTGGCGCTGCTTTTGGAGCTCTGCCGTTGCCCTGCATGTTACAATGACTTTATGCATTGATTGGATGTGCTAAGCAAGAGGAACAATTTTCTCCAGGATTTTTGATTGGTTTTGTCATTAAGGAGATTAAGGGGAAGAATAACAATTGATCAGGACTCTGGTACGTTATTGAATTAAACCAAATTGTGATGTGTGTGCTGCTGCACTTGGATGATTTTTTGTGTTTTAATAAGTTGGAAGATTATTGCCACTAATGCAAAACTTATTGTATAATTTGGTTTCCTACTCACTGCCAATGAATATTTTTTTTTTCTCTATCCAGACACTGGGGGCTTGTCTGGAGAACACTTCCAGACAATAAGAGCAATTTCTTGTTCAACACAACAGTACCCTCATTTAGTTCCAACTAATTATGCTTAACAAGGTCATTTGGTAACAGGCAACTGTCACAAAAATGACAATGGAGGTTTGGGTAGAGTCAGTGTCCTCATACAAAATGCGATTATGTCATTAAGACTGCAATTTCATAATTTCACTTTCCATCAATATGCTTTTTTCTATGTCCGTCAACCCTTTGTCCTCATTACCAACGTGTCTTAAAGTAAATTGCAATGCTGCTTCACATCAGTTAGCTGTTCTATAGACACAACATCAGTCTCAAGGCTTCTAGATGTTATGACCTGATTAATGTTTTGTTAACCTTTCTATATCTTTATAGTGTGTGCCAGTAGAATTACATTAGACTTAACTCAGTGATGACTTTTTTGTTTATAGAGAGTGCAGAGACAGGGCAGCCAGAGAGTTTGTTTTGAGTGAGTTTGGGCAGAAGAAGAGCAAATTGAATGAATGGGAGAGCATCAACATAAACCACGTTAAGTAGGTTTATGTCTGAAGATTCCAACAGAAGCAGGGTATTTGGCCATATTTTGGTTAAATGTGATCGCCTGGTTTATTACGCTGCAAGCTTGGTATTTATAGATATCTTGTTTTTGCGCAATGAATGTACTAAGCTTCCCTAAGTTCAGTAATATAACTCAGCAACATATCCTCATCAACGGTTTGTGTGATACTCTACGACCTCACGTCCCAAGAGTGACGTTACATACTTAACCTACAATAAAGTAACGTACTAGAGGTAAAATTTCAGTGGTTAGGTTTCGGTATTTAAAGTTACTGTGGTTTAGGAGGAGAAACATGGTGACAGTTCGCAGTTCTCAAAGTTCAAATGGTGCCAAACATTAGTCTCCTGGGGAAAGTCCTGTGTTTTGTGACACATCCACCATCCCCAACCTAATACCTTACAGGCCCACTTCCTTCTTTCTTTGTTCTTTAGTAGTGTGAGTGCACTGAGCATGTGATCACAGCCTTCCCACATACTTGGATTATTCACAAATTACTGGCTTATGATTACTGAGGATATGTGCAAATTCCGGCACATTACTTATCGTAGGAAAACATAAAAACAATGCATGAGAATGGCCTCAACTCATACAAAAGTGAACCACTTTAATGAGCTAGAAAAGCTAGACTTAATGTAGTATTGGGTGGTCTTGTTTAAAAATTTTGCACCTACAAATAACAAAAACAAGTAACCCCTGAGACCAAATGCTGAGACTGGAATCAGGTGTATCTTACTATTTCTGTGTGGCGCTACTATGCCCCCCCTTGGCTGGTGGCCACTTCACTACATCTAGCAAACTTCCTTTTGGCAGCATTAGCATTCTCAGTCTAATTAAATAAACAATAGCCTGGCAAAATGTCAAAAAGGTGTTTGTTTTTTTTTTTACATATATTTCCTTATTTAAAGAGTAAATATAACTGTATTTTTTCAGAATTCATGTTTCTCTCTTTCATCTAGGACTAGCTTGTTTGCCTTGTTAGTGCATCCTAAAACACTCTTCATTCAAACTTGACTGACACAAAATAAAACTCACCAAAAAAGTCTTGAGTAGTCTGGTTAGTTGTCAGCCCACTGTTCCAACAATCACCAGCTCTGGTTTGGTAGAAATAAACCCATACTTCACAAATACTTCACCACAGTATTAGACAACTGACAAACAATATAGGTTAATGCTAAATTCTGTTCATATTTTTATCTTTCATAATGTGTACATGCAAAAATATTTGTAATGCTAATTGTAAATTACTGTTTTGTATTTTTTATCCGTGGATCTTGAACTAGGAGCAACATGATATCCCAGTAGACTTGTATATATTAATATTATACATTTATAAATGACCATCTAAAAGCAAACACTGGTACATGCTGTAAAACTGGGCCACATCATAAATGTTGATGTGATGAACATGCAGGAAAGCCAGAGTTAAGCTTGGTAACTCTCCAATCTTTTTTGTTGAGAGGCCCAAGTGATTTCACTGAACAAGAGAAGGAACAAAACACACGGATTGCCAGATTCTCTCAGAAACCTACAGCTTCTTGGTCTACACGGCACATTATCGCCCACCACTGCCTGGTCTTTTAAGTTAAGTCAGTTGGCAAGTAAACAAAAAGAAAAACTCGAGGAGGAAGCAGGAAACTTAAAAAAAAACTGTCCTCTGTTCATCATTTAACACAAATTGTTTGGTCCAGCTTACCTTGCACGTACCAGCCAGAGCTTTGGATTGTTTGACTGCCTCTTTAAAACTGTATACCAGTGTTGACACTCCTGGAGGAATTGGATTGTTTTTCACCCTGCTGACCACCACTTCAGTGAGTTAAGTGCAACAGGCTCTGAGCCTAGGTGGAGTGAAGTAAATAAGTGCCTCTTCAACCCATGTTGTGCCCCCTGTTGGCTGTCATCAGGAAGTCAGGTTTAGACTCTTGGTTTGCTGACTCCTTTCTGACTCATGCCTTTCACCGTGTCCTCAAGTCAACCCAGCTAGATCCCACATACACTCTACAGGCATATTGATATCTTTAATTGCAGTAACAGTATTTTACTCTTACTGATGCATTCCTATGGAGACCTTCCAGTGATTAAGCCAATCTCGGAATGGAGTATTTGCTCTATCAATAAAATTACTTACTCAAATCACTGTTATGAATCAGAGACCTTGTTCGTGGGCGAAACCTAAGCTGAGCATAATCCTTGCCAAATGGACTGGCGATTAGCTTAACTAAGGACTTTTTGGTCCCTGCCAACACACAGGCTCTGCATTTTAAGCAGAGGAGCATTCATTGAATTTCTGTATTCATCCAACCTTCTGCCGCCTCCTCCCATACAAACAGGCTAACATGCATGCATATACATACACAAAGAAAAATGTGAATGCTGAATATTTCTTAACATTTTTCTGTATTCACAACACTGCTTTTCAATGATATATAGGAAAGTGCGACACAATGCAGTCTTGCCTGGCATTAAGGAATCTGCTGAATCCTGTCATGATAATTGACAAAGTACAGACTTACCCCTTAGGCTACAGGCTTTCCCCTCAAACACCCCACATCTATGCTCCGTAGCTCTGATATTAGCAGGGGTTTTGGATGAAGTGTTTCCTAATGTTTCATGGTGAAAGCAGAATGCCGAAACTGCTCCTGCTGTACAACCCAGTTCTTTCACCCACACTCTAAACTAGGAGAGTGAACTGCGCGTGTACTGCATGAATGCGTGTACCACCACGAGACAGATAGAAAAAGGACTGTCCCTAAATCAAGCAAGTAAGCACAAATAGGGCATGTAAAATATGACTATACCCAGAGGGGCCTCTTCTCTGTGCAATGTATTTATTCCAATATTTGCAGATGACTGAAAGCAGTTAAGTGCTGTGGCAATTGCTTATTTCCCTTTGTCAGGATGATGAATGTGGTCGCACCTATCGGACTGTGCAGGGGTTCCAATGTCCTCTGACAATGAAGGATTGTCCATTTGTGCCATGGACAGAGCACATCAAAAAGGGTGGATAAAGCCCTGCAGGAAAGCAATAACAAACACTCCCTTGTTACTGTCATTGTTTATGACAGAGGGATTTTAAAGCATGGCATTCTCCATGTCATCTGCAAACACTGGAGACCTGACATCACCTGACGTTGGCCCTGATAGGAACCCAAAAATAATTTATCTATCAATGTTGGGTTAATATGAGCCATGTCAACAAGGGACGGAGCAAATAACTGAAGTCAATATAAACACCACCCTTTTGTACCCTAAAGCATTTCTGAAGCGATGGCGCATAAAGTATCTTTATAGTTTTATGTTATTGAAAAACAGACCTGGGTTCCTAATAAGACTAAATGGCTCTGTTTATATGGGCTACAAATGGTAGCCAGAGATGACACCATAAAGTGGTGGCAGTTGTTAAATGAGACTGAACAATACAATACAATAAAAATACTGCATCCAAAGATTTATTTGCCAACAACTCAGATTTTCCTGGAAGCTTCCTAATTTTCATGTTTTACCCCATGATGGAGCACTTTTTCCAACATCTATCTATCTATCTATCTATCTATCTATCTGTCTATCTATCTATCTATCTATCTATCTATCCATCTGTCTATCTATCTATCTATCTATCTATCTATCTATCTATCTGTCTGTCAAAAGAGATATTTACTGTACATACATTTTACTACCGTCATCATAACCTCATGTTGCCCTGAAATTCTTCCCTCGTGAACTTGATCAATATCTCTCTGTCTCTCCGAAATGTTTTGCACGATCATCACTTAAGCCTTTTGCCAGTGGTAGGCTGTTTGGCATTCATTCTATGGCAAATGTTGATGTTTGCCTGTGTGTTAAAAAGGCTTGGACAGTGTTTCACCTCAGCTGTTATTGCCTGTAAAGATGCCAATGCTGGCTTGGTGACTGCACCAGCGACTGTATCCAGTGCCATTGATCTGCTTTCTAGAAAACTGCGACTTCTCCCTCATGCGGTGCCAGATTTTACCACACTGTAAATAACTGTGCTACGTAGCCAAAAAATGAGCCAGCATTTTACAGGATATAGTGTTGACTTTTTGTCTTAAAAGTGAGGAGAAATAATGCTGATGATTCAGCAGCTTTCCTTGGTACATTTCAAGTGATATGTTTCTGGAGACTGACTAATGGCAGTAATCTAGAGAGACCCTCGGAAATGTCAGGTGAATTTTTTCATTGAAAATTTGAGAGATTTATTTCTTTAGTACAATCTTCCAGTGCTTGTGGTGAGTGTTGATTTGTGCTATTTTGATCATAGTCAAGGGTGCACAGATTTTTCAACGGCGGGTCAATGAAACTGTGATCGGACACCTGTGGATGAAGGGATAAAACAGACCACTCCAGAACTTCTTGGATTGAATTGATGATTGCAAGGTACTTTGAGAGCAAGCCAGAGGAGGGCAACTTTCAAATCCTTTTTTAAAGGTGGCTGAGAAACAGATGTCTTAGTCAGGAAGGAAAAATGAAACTGAAGCGGTTGCTGGCACAAGGAATCAATAAACAGGTTACAGATAATACAGTATTCCATGCAGGTAACATACAGATGGCCTCATCGACTGGTGTCTGTGTGATGTTGACTTTAATTTAAACACGTGCGAGTGAAAGTGTGCGGATCGTTGAACGATTTACAAAACAGCTACAATACAAGATCCCTCTTTCAATCACATTCCTCCAATCTCTTTCCTAAATTGCACATTACTTCCATTGGGATTGGTGCAGTTCAGCATTGAACACGACAATAGAGGAAGGATGTCAGTAATGTGGAGAGAGGAATTTGTTGATCAGTTCAGGCTCTAACCATTTAAAGAAGTATTTCACCGATGGAAGGATGGCCTTTTTATAAAACTAGTCTTTCTAAGCAGTAGAAAGACGCAAATACTTTTGAAATTGGTGCTACATGACCAGAGAAAACAAAGGAAAAGGGCTGTGGCATTTGCTTTGGCTCAAGAGGTAGAAAACCTAGAGCTAACAGAATGCACTACGCTGAACTGGACCAATAAACACTCACTGCAGGAAGGAGGCTTAATGGGAATTTGACCATTTGACACAATGGTGGCCGGCAAGCAATTTTGTATCACAGTTAAATGGGAAGCTAAAACATGTTTCTGAAAACATTTAAGGGAAGAAATAGGCAACGCAGTAACAGAATCTGCTTAGTTTTAATATATGATCTTAGTTTTCAGCCTCTGTTTTCACTGTGTAGGAAACAGGATAGTGCCCACTTCCGCAGTGCCTAGTTTAGCCATTTAATCAGACCTCTGTTTGAGTTTTAGAGAGAGTTGAAGGTTTGTCTCTTAAAAATAATACAATAATAATACATTTTATTTATAGAGCGCTTTTCATAGTATTCAAAGACACATTGCATTAGTTAGAAACAATCGTAAAGTAGAATACACTAAAATACACTCAACATTATTCACATAGTAAAAGCTGTTTTGGAAAGATGAGTTTTGATGAGTGATTTGAACCAGGAGAGGTCGGCAGGTCTCAAATGTGTTTGGGGAGAGAGTTCCAGAGGGAGGGGGCTGCTTCCAATCCGGTGCTTTGTCCTGAGTGGTGGAGTCAGGAGGTTGGCATCAGAGGAGTGGAGATTTGCGGGAAGGAGTGTGGCGGTGGAGAAGGTCAGTGAGGTAGGAGGGGCCCTGGTTATGGAGAGCTTTATGAGCGAAGAAAAGGACTTTGAATTGGATGTGTTGCCGGACAGGGAGCCAGCAGAGGTTCTGGGGTGGGAATGGTTTGCTTCCATGCACTTTGTGTCTGTGGTGGCGGCATGGCTGAGGGACAATAAAAAAATGTGGAAGTACAGCCTCTAGTTCGAGCAACAGCCTGGGGAAAGCCAGTGAAACCACCCCAGATGACCCTTGTTGCAGGGTTGAGGGGATTCAAGGCAACGGTTAGATGGAGGCACGTTTACCACAGTTCATTTACAG
>JAPZEB010000021.1:16683087-16703078 GCA_029783705.1 Chaetodon striatus | reverse complement strand
AAAGTGAAACCTATCTTTGCTCTTTTCAAAGCCAGACTCCAACACCGTTTTAGGAAAACGGCATTTTCTTTGGGACGTACTGAGCAAACAGCTGGTTTAATGAGACTTGGATTATACTGCACACGGTGTGTGAGAGTTTGTGAACAGATGTTTTGATATAGTTTTGCTGTTGTTTAACGTGGCCCCGATCAGTAATAAATCAATATGTTGGCAGTGTCCTGTGGAGGCATGCGAGAAAACCAACGTGTTCTTCATGAATTCAAGGTAATACAGCATGACTAACTGATACACAAATGGTCATTTTGTGGATAGAGTATTCTCTGCATGTGCATTTTAATGTGAAGGCAGTAGTAGGCCTTTACTGTGAAACGGTACGTGAGGTTAGCTGACTCAGTACCCTGAGCTGAGGGATCAGGAGAGAAAAAATCCTGATGGTGTATCCCCAGATGTTCATTGGCAGTAGGGATGCTCTGAGTGTGACATTCTGGGCTGATACTGATACTGATGTTTTGTTGTTGTTATTTCTTTGCTTTTGCTGTTATTTAGTCCCTCTTTGTACCAGGGAACCAAAGAAATCTGTTGTGACTTATTTTAGTTAGGGCTTGTTTTAATTTAAGGGTTATTAATAAGTTACTGTTTCATTAAATTGGAAAAAAGTTAAAGGACAAAAGTATATTTAAGTTCATTTATGAACTGTAAAGACGAAAAAGTAATTGGAATTTTGATGCAAGTACTTTGTGTTTGTGTTTAGAGACTCCATTACCCATAATCCTTTGCTACCCATAATGCTTGATAAAAAAGGAGGAACAGGTAATGTTTTTGTTAGCAGTGCAGAATTTTAGCTCACGCCTAACAACCAGGTTGTACCTACGTTCACGAGCTGGAATGTACCTTTGTTTATCTTCACTAAAGTTACGCTCAGGCTCCAAGTAAAGAGCCTCATTGCTCATTTCCAAACGAGCCGGAATTACAACAAAATCTTCATTATACAAAAATATTCAGTCCTTCATTACACTATCTTTGAATGAGTACAAATTCAATCATGAACATTAATGAAACAACCTTTTAAATAACCTTCTTTTATGTGAAAAACCAAAAAAATATCTGCTTCAAAAGCCTTTTTACAATGTTTAATATGTCATAATTCCTTTTCTAATATCTCTTTATGTTGCTGTAAAAATATCACCAAATTTCTCCCTCAAACAACTGTTTTTAGTCTGCACAAAATTAATGTGACACAACAGAAACACATCGGGCAGTGCCTTCGGTGAATGTCATTTTATGTGCAGATAGGCCGATGGCAATCAACAGGGCAAATTTTGGCTGATGTGCAGCTGATAAATCGGTACATAGCTGCCGTAGGGGTGTTTATCACGAGCGCCCCAAGATGGTTAAAGCAAGGCCCGACTGCAAGTCCAGGAGCTGTGACAAGAAACTCCCAGGATGGATTAGTCGATGGAATTGACTATATGATGTCTCATCCATGTCTACTTGCTTGTTTCCTGTAACTTACTGTGCTCCGGCTGTCAGAATTGCCTCATTTTCCGTCCGTGAAGACAGTGGAAGTCTTTCCTGATGTGCAGTCCTGAGAGTTAGTGGACTGCGCAGTGGCTGAGTTACAATTAATGACATTCACACTGACAGTTAGCAGAGCCTCTGTGGCTCAAACAAACAGTCACTTTACCTCTGCTTCGGCGACATTTTACAGGTGCACCATGCCTCTAAATATAGGTGTGATAAACCGTAGTCAGCTGCTTGGCAGGCAGTAATGGTCACTACAGGACCATCATGTTTTTGTAGATGTTGCCTTTCTGAAGTACATTCTGTAATGGGAATCTTACCAGGGGTGTTTCGGGTCATAGCAGCTCCTCACCAATGGCCATATGGCCACAATCAAACCGAAGCTAATGTGCCAGCTGTCAGCCTTTATAATATGTTTTGCGATGCCCAGAATGGATGTGACCTAGTGGCTAAGAATTGGCAACGGTCTGACCTACAAAAACCATTTGTTGCTCTGCAGTTCATAAATGTAACGTGTTTGTAATTACAGTCAGAGGTGTCTGTCACTTCTACTCCGAGACAGCCGCTTTGTTCCCACAGAAACAAGTTTTATTTGTTTAAATGAAGCTTCATAACACATTTAAAACCAAGAGTCTTGACAGCAGCGGAACAATTGGACAGCCAGACAAGAAAATAAAAATATCATAAAGTGACAACAGCAAAAAGCGATGTAGTCACGCTGAGATGATGATTAGACAATATAACAGTATGAAAACAAAGTTGAACATAGAGTTCCATAAATATGCTTTGTACGTGTTACTTTTACTGTTATCAGCTTTTAGCTAAGCTTGATGGTGTTATGATTGTGTTAAATCTGCTACTGTGGAGTCATCAGGCAAATGGGTCGCCAGCCGTTGAGACGGAGCTGTGTATCAGAGTGTGAGCTGCAGGCAGGAAGTATGTCGAAATACAGATGACTCACTCCAGCTGATAAATGCCTACGGTCACGTCTCTGACAGGGTTCTCAAGGTAGTTAAAAATTTGCTTCATTACATTGCCACTTTTCCATTTCTTTATTCGTGCACAACATATGCGTGCCGCTATGGCACCCCCATAACTTCACACCATATTGTACTTTTGTTTATTTGCTTTGTCAAAACTCTGTGTGTTGTGAATCATTACCTGTCACTGCGCGATACTTGTGTACACATGCTTAAGCCCACTCATGGAGAACGGAGGGATTTCTTTACAGATGAGATGTAGCAGGGGAGCAGCTCTGTCATGTTGCAGAGGCTTCTGGGAGCATGCTGTTTTTTCATCTGCTGAAAGGAAGGGAAGAAAAAAGCCAGACACTTTAATCTGGGCTTTTCAGTCCAAGCATACAACATTTATTAATGCTGCAACACGAATGTTACAGTTGAAGTAAAAGGATTTCATGGCATTGGGTTTTTTGGCACTTTTGCTTTGCTAGACAGTGCACCATGAGGAGTAACACAGAAAATGGGAGCAAGAAGGGATTACTGTGTATGTATGGAAATATGCAATGGTCTCAACCCATTTCAGGTGCATCGTAGGGTCCTTGACCAGCTCATCCTCCGAGCAATTATGCTCATCTGAAATGTATGTATCTATGTCAGCAGTGTTGGGTGGCTTCCTTGTGTTTGGTACGGTTCTGCCAACACACATATTTCAATATTTGTACCAGTGTTCGGAGCATGGACAGAGTAGGAGAATGCTAAAATACAAGTGTGGAGCTGCAGCTGATGATGGAGATGGAAATACACTCAGCACTTTGCTTCATAAATCCTTAAATTCATACATTTCTGATCAATGATGACTTAGTGATTCTTGAAACCCACTGAAAACTCTAAAACGTAATCATGCTGCGTCAGGGTTGAAGTCTCTTTCCATGTTTTTCCCTTATTCAGTCCTCCCTGCGTCAGCGAAAACCTTTTAACCATTAACGGCAATGAGAAATAACCCTTCCTTATTTTCTTTTAATCCCACGGGACGGGGTTTCCCCTTACCTGAACATTACAGCAGTTTTACAGCAACGGGGATTTGTAGTTATCGTGGCACTTCTTAACACATGAATCACATGCGGCTGCATTAGAGGCAGGAGGTTAGATATGGCTGTGCCTGCTCACTCATCTCTCGGAATCATTTAATCTCTGCGTGACATTTATCCCCCTCAGAGACCTCGTGCCACCTCAACAAATTAGACGTTTGCATCTGTGCTTCCCCCCCCACCACCCCCTCCCCTGGCTTAGCTTCATTGCCATTAAACAGCGCCCATGAGAAGTGAGAAAACACTACATTTTTGCTGCTCGGTCTCGTTGCAAATGAAATAAATCCGCAGCTCTATATGCTGGTGATGAAAAATAAATCAACCTAATACAGTAGGTGAGAGTCAGTGTGATACACCAGCAGAAACAGAGAGACCTATGCGAATATTAATGATGTGTACGGTGATGCAAAGATGCAGTTCAGCTAATATTTCATATATATATATCACAAAAGTTGTTGCAGCATCACACCAATAAGTTGGGGGGTGAAAGTGTTTATCACAAGGCACACCTTGAGATCTACCAGTGCCTAAACGGGTCTCTCACATAATCTCAGCCAACAGCAATAATCATCAGGGCCATCGGGGTCTGCTGAATGACTAAAAGGGGTCCATGTTTTCCGCCAGGTACATTTGGCACAGGTAACCGCTGAGCAGCTAAACCCTTCCTTTAAATACTTGACTTAACAAGATTAAACCAAGTGGGTTCTGCCTTGTGGCCGTGCGCTGATTGCTGAGTGAAACTGCGTTATCACTGTCAACCCTCTGAACTATGACCAGTACCAGCTCCTGGTCCACATCAGCCAAGCGCCTCTCCTCTTGTTTTACGACTCTACTGTATCCCTGGACTTCATCTGCATATCCTCATCTCCACCATTGCACACGCTGACCTATTTACAGTCTACCCTGACCATTATCTGATGTAGGATACAGAGGAATGAGAGATTGGTATCAGGCTCAACCCGCCCTTCTACACATCACATGACTACCCTTCTCCTCAGCCGCCATTCTTTTTCCTCCCTCTCTGTTAATTAAGATTGTAGATGTGATAATGTATTAAATATGCACAGCACCTCTCATCTAAGAATATCTTGTCACAGAGAGGATGGGGGGGGGGGGGAAGAGGCATACTACTTTCCTTGGCAGTGACTGTCTACACGGGCACTGGTAATGTGTTTCAAGCTTTCATCACTAAAACTCAGAACTGTAGGCCGAGGTGTTGAGCTTAAAAATTCACTCAGAGAAATCTCGCTGACATATTGTAGTCTGAATCAGTTTTTATGAATACAAATTGGCTGCTCCCAGCATGCATCTGCTACCAAACTATCACAGGATCATGCACTATCGAAATGAACAGCAGCATGTCTTTAGAGGATTTTATGTAAGACTTTACAGATGCCTCGGTGTGATGTAGTACTTCATAGGGTTAACATTTTCAGAAATGTGAGGCATAATCCTGTATGTGATGAAAATGCTTTGGACATTAATATGGATCAGAGCGGATACATGGTGAAAACTCGTCGCCCACGCCCATGGAGTGAGTCAGTGTGGGAAGAGTGTTTCTCAGCAAGACGTGAAATGGAGGGTTAAACCTCCAGGTCGTCGCTCCTCTCTTTGATGTCAGGACAGAGATAGAGTATAATTACAGAGTACGGCATAATAAGGCCCAGCAAATCGCAGTTTATTCTTAATATGCTACGATTCTGTCACTCTCATTAATTGCTGGTGCATTTAAAATAGATTTCATTTTCTCATGACCTTAGACTGAAAGTACAGTCCTGTCAGCTACACTTTAACACAGCTCTCTGAATTAATCCACAGAATGAACACCTTCTCAATGACATTTCTTCCTCATTTACTCATGTGGATTCCTCTCGAGTATTAGCTGTATCAATACTATGCAGTTTAAGCATAATTGCAACCTAGCTCTACCTTGCTCTTTATTCAATTAAAAATAGATTGCACTGTGTGAACATATTGGTTAAACCATTTCCCATTTAAACTTGATGTCGAGTAGCTTAAACAGTTTGATGTTAAGTCCTCTATATTTCATTGAAATGTAGCAGGACATTTTGTCAATAGTCTCAGTGACTCAGCTAAAGATGAAATTGAATGCTGCTTTTAGACTGGCAATTTGCTATAATAGCCTATAAGTGTTATAAAAAATGAACTGAAGAAGTCATCCTCCTAACTGAGTAGCCATTTCGGTAAATGAGGCCCCCACCCACAGGTGTGCAGACTGTATTTTTTAAATCTGATGTAAAGTGGTAATTGTAGTTCACTCAGAGAGTTTTGGGCTTGATCCCCCCGGTTAATCCCATCTTGCACAACGGTTACATTTACAATTTAATAATACTCACAGAGAAATATGTAAACCACTGTGGACAGGAGGACAGACACTTTTCACTCTTTTAGTACAGCTTTAAAAGACTGAGTTAAAAAAATCCAATTAACACTAAAATACCAAAAGTAGTGAAATCAATATCATGATAATTTTGACTGAACAGCTCAATATTAATGTTGTGTTGATTCTGTAGGGTTGACTAGTAGTGCTTTCACAAAAGATTTTTGAATAATCATCAGAAATGTGGATATAATAACCAAGGCCCCAATAACCCAGAAAACATTGTAGCAGCTGTAGGCGCCTCTTTGTAATTGTTTTTAATGAGAATTAAGCTTTTTACTGGCTGTGTTGCGACACACCTTCGTTTCTGCGCTCTAGCCACCTGGCATTTTTGCCGGAGCGCTCTGAACTCCTCCTGTTGAAAAAGCTTCAGCTCAGAGTGGAGAAGCACCCCACGTCATCTCTTTATTCACATTGTCCAATCGGACGATTTAAGAGGCGGGCCTTCTGTGGTGGTCACGACAACAAGTTTACATTTGATTAGAAATGAAGGAGAAACTATTGGAAGCGGTTTCTGGATACTCAGAACTATACGACTCGACAATAGACAGCAGGTTGTCAAACTGCCCCTGAGTCATCCTAAAATATGCCTGGAAACAGCCATCATGGAGGGGAAGCTCTTGGACCAACTGGTGGTACTCCCCATGATCCACCCTCTTTTTTAGGGTCTTATGTCCCTACACAGATCTCCGTTTCCCTGTGCCCAACAATTTATTTGCTGACAGCCTGAACATTTTAGAGACTAGCTACTAATTACTGTGTAAAAAAAGGAAGGTTTGTGTAACTACGTGATGGAGTGGTTGCCTGGCAACAATAAAATGGCACGGCAAGCTTTTTTTGTTTTTCTTACCAGTAGCATTCAATTAAAAACATTGACATTGATAATTTATATCATAAAAAATCAATACTTGGCACTGTGTGGCGATACGATATTGCCACGCAAAAATATTGCGATGCTATGCTGTATTGATCCCCCACCGTCCCAACCCTCACCCCTAATATCTCACATTGTGATACATTGCCCAGCTTTAACCAAATACTCATATTATTTCATCCCTTTATACTTTCTTAATCAGGTACAACCAGGATGTGTTGCTATGGTTGCATGTGACATTAATTTCTGCTTTAATGTTATTAAAATCTTGTTTAACTTGATAGTTCTTAACATAAATATGAATTTTAGTTAACATACATACTGATGTTAAAGTGATGGCACGTTTTCTAATGTTGATTAAATAAAGATATACTGCAGTATTTGTAAAAATCTAGCTATAGGTCAGTATTAAAGTAAAAGGAGATCACACACTGTGACAGCCCTATTGCACTCATGACTGTATGTGTGATAAGTACAGAGAGAAGAGGGAAGTGAATTGTTGTTACCGTGCCCAGCTGGAATAACTGTGTATCAAGAGTCTCAGAGGAATAATAATGCATTAAAACAGCGCAGCCTTGCATTAATATTGCAGGGGAAAGTCTAGAGAGAATACGAGTGTGTCTAAAGGAACAGATTTGCCATTATGGCCCCTGACATTTAGTTAGCCACTAATCATTGTCATTTGTGTGTGTGTGAGTGTGTGTGTGTGTGTGTGTCTGGTTGTGAGTTTATGAATCCCTATTTTTGCCCCTGTAAATTTCTGTCTCCTGCTATGTGTTTGCGTGTGCATGCAGCATTACATGTGTGCTTCTTCATGCACGTGTGGGTAGGTGATTGTGTGTTCGTGCACTCGCGCTAATGTGAGTCCTCATCACGGAAATAGCTGATATTAGCCATGCTTAATTAAAATGAGTAAGGACAAAGGTCAGCCACTCAGCTCTCACGTCTCTCTTCTCTAGAGAGGGAATAGATACAACACGGGCGGAGAGTAACTTGGGCATTTTTATTTGGGCACTTGGAATAGTCTTTACAGGTAACAGAGCTTAACTTAAAGGCAGACTGTCAAACTGTCACTGCTGCACATTTATTCTACCACATTTCCTTTAGCCAGCGTAGCTCAAAATGTCAGTTTTCTTCATCTTAAATTCAGAGTGATCCATTATGGAAAGCTTGATTGCTCTCTGCCTGACGATTCTGGACCTACTTTACTCACACTGAACAGCAGAGTGATGTTTTTGTACTCTTTGTACTTTGAAATGCATGTTTACAATTGTACATCAAAATGAGCTTCAGATTATAGTAATGGGGTTGTTCCAAAGCAGAAAACGTAGACTCATTCTCTGAGAATTTTCTTGGACGCTGTCCCACTTCAATTATGCTCCCTTTCCAGTGTATTCTCTATATGTCTGTTCTTGCGGATAACATTCGATTAATGGGTAGGACATGTTCATCTCTCTTGTCACTCACTGTTGCAGATCGTAGTAAATGTTGAGTGAAACACAGCAAGTTGTCATGGGGAGTTTTTGAGGTGTGATGATAGTCAAATAAAAATACCAATGGATCAAGCAACGTCAGAGGTGTCAGCATACACAGATGTCTAATAACATAGTGGGAAATAAAATATAACCTCGAGCTGTAAAACCTCACCAGAGCCAGAAAAAGTCAATCATCAAGTCAGCGATAACATTTCCATGGAATCATGTCCATCGTTACAACAACATACTGTTATTACTTCATTATTCAGCCTGACATCTTGTTCATGTTGCTGCGTCAAACTCATCCACACCATTTTTTGTGGCAATTTTTCCGGCACTAATTCTTGGCCTGGGCACATTCTTATCCCCACCTACGCAATTTAGATTGGCCTGGTTGTTTTATCATCAAGGAAAACAGCAGTCAATGAGCACAATGCCTGGCATGTTTGAATTGCCCAAATACAGTCATAGGAGATCAGGAACCAGGCTAATGCCTCTACTCAGTGGTCTGGGTATTGTTTAAACATCTAAGATACCAGTACCAAAACCAGTACCCTGAAACTGATACCGATACCAACAGAGTATTTCATTCAGTACCCACAATGTGAACAGAAAAGCGTGAAGTACAGCCATACTTACGAACGTTCTCCGTGCATTGAACTCCAAACTCCGTCAAACACATCATGCTCGACAAACCAGAATGGGTTGTAGGTGCTGCTGCCGGAGTGTGAGCTCTGTGCCGGGTACAGTTGTGAAAGTCCGCCCAGCCGCACACAAATGGTGACAGGGCTAACTGTTAGCATTACACGGCAAATGTAACCTAGTGGTTATTAACGGGGTCAACGACAGAGTCGAGCTGTTTGGTTGTCGATGTGAGTTTTTTGGGACGTTTAACGGCTCAGCGTTGGATGTTAGCTCAAGCTAATTGGGCAGATGCTGAACTGAACATTCCAAGAGCGGCTCTGGAGATGGCAGCTCTAGACCTTTGCTGATCTAGCAGGCAATCAGGATGGCCCAAGATCAGACCCTCAGCACAAAAAGGGTCAAATAAAGGTATCGTTTGAAGTCCTTTGGATACTACTTAGTACTGGGTTATGTTGGTGGATACCTTAAAAGATACAGAGTTCCGATACCTAGCCCTACTACTCACCATGCTTGCTCTGAGTCCCTTTTTCGAAACAGTAGTTTTCAGTCATTTATTCATACAAATCAGTTTTAGTTTGCTTTCCTTTTTTTCCTTGTTAATTAACCTAATGCTCCTTGCAGATATTACACGTTAAACACAGAAGTGTTGTTGCAACCAATGGTCTCGGGTCAGACTACAGACAATCAAAACAAAGCCAAATCTTTAGCTGGATTAATATTTGTGTGACATTATTTCCCCACTCTGTCGAAACTGGCTATCATCCAGTTTTCTCTTCACAGTCTTCGTGCCCTCCTCTACTTTGTATGTGTCTCCTTGCACTGTGGAAAGGGGGACAGCCTTTCCATACAGACACACCGGCTGGTGAAAGAGACCAACTTAATGCAGGTTGTGGGTGGAGGTTTGGGAGTTGCATCAGAAATGGTTTTCGCTGTTGGATGAACGACTGTGTGAAGGTGTCTAATATAGAGCTGAGACAATTAGTCAATTGACAAAAACTTAGTGAACAAGTATGCTGATAATCAAATAATTGTTTTAGTATATATATATTTTTTACCTGAAATGCCAAAACTTCACTGGCTCCAGCATCTGTTCGGATTGTAAATGTCAGTGTTTGCTGGTTTTCTAAAATAATAAGGTCGATACAAAAAAAAACCTCTGGGAACTGCGTTTTATTCAGGCATTTCTTTGTTGTCCATACAATTAATAGATCCATCAAAGAGTAATCAGTAATTAAAATAATGAGTAGTTAGCTGCAGCCCCAGTCTGATATAAGCCCTGACTGCTTTTTAGCCATATCTATTTCAGTGTCATGACGGTTTTAAAAAGATCTCTGTCCTTAAATTACAACATCTGCAAGCATTAACCGCCCACACCAACGTCTTAATCTTCCTTGTCACCGTCTTGTTTTAAAAGTCTATGAATTAAAGTGCGTGTGGGCGTTAGATTTGATAATGCTTAAGTCAGTCAGTCAGCTGAAATCTGAACTGAAAAGTGTGAAATTCATAAGCAAGGAGGAGAAGGCAAGTGGACATGAACGAAGGCTATATGTAGCCCTTCTTTTTTTGTCAATGCTTGTGTGTTATGCAGACAAAATTTAATAACTGTTTATTTTCTGAGATGATTTTTATTGGATTTTTTTGGACATGCGGGCCACTGTGGAAACGCCATGGAAGATCAGACGATCAAACCGAGTGTGAAAACAATCTAAATTCAGAGTTCTCATCCACCAGTGGTGTTAGGCCGTGGCTTCTCTGGTGCTAAACAGTTGGTTCTCAAAGGTGTAAATAACAACAGAGACATGGGTTCTCTCACTTCTGCGTGGATCCAAGCACAGTCCTCTAGGCAGTGTTTATCATACAATGCAACCTTCATCAACAGTGGGATAGCTGTGAAACAGATTTGCTGGGGGTGACGCATTGGCAGGCATCTCAGGGATACACTGGCCTTAATTGGGCAGATAAATATCACGGGCTGTGCTCCCTGGCCCTACAGCACTGTTGCATACATCACCCTGAATGCGGACTGACCACCAGCAGTGGGGTGCCGCCTGCCTGTCTCATCCTTGAAATTCATCTGGTGCCCAAAGTGCAATTAAAGAGCAGCGAGAGATTTCCTCCATCAGTCAGCTTCCCTGACTTGTAGCTGTATTCGGGTCCAGCCACAAACAGCAGCGTGGCAGAGGATTATCAAAGACACAGCAACCAGGCAAAGAGGAGAGAGAGCAGAGACACTTTTATATTTAAAATGATCACTGATGTCCTGTATGAACATCATTGTTTGAACAATCAGCGCTCCAGAGAAACATCGTAAACAAACAGCAAGAACTGACATCTGTATTCTGCAAAGTACAAGCTCAGGGTTTTTAATAATGAGCAATTTATTGAATAGTCATGACTTTGGCCTTTCCAAAGCCCTCAGTGGGTACGAATTGCCCCTTATTACCTACGTGTTGTTTGGTCCAAATCTTCCCCTACCAGCCCAAGGGGCGGATCGTGAAGAAAAGCAGTCGATACCAGGCACCGTCACAGAATGTGGCAGCTGGCACACACATACACCGTATGCACACACCTTCAGTGTCTGTGGGTGTGCACAGGTGCACATACCACACACATGCGGATACACACACTCACAAACGCACGCCGGAGAATAATCACTAATCCTCTTCAGCACTTGAACCTTGAATTGTTTGGCAGCCAGTGCTATTTATCATGGACTTATATGACTCACCAATGAGAGAAATAAATCAGGACAGGGAGAGACAGAGAAAGAGAGGAAGAGAGAGTTTAACAAACAATGCATGAATGTGTTTAGACCCTCTTCCCACGAAACTTTGTTCGGAGACAATTCACTGCTCCTCCTGAAAAGTCTGGCTTCTCATCTACCTGATGACACAATCAGAGATACATATTAATATTTCACAGTAATAGCTTAATGTCATTACAAATGGATGAACAAAGACAGGGGATAGCACGTTGCTGCGATGGTGATGGGTCCTAGAGAAAGCCCAAGCTTGGATGTTTTAAAAGACACTCATCATTACTATCAAGGGCACTTTGAGAAGTATGACAGATGACAGTTTCTGTGCCCAGAAAGGCTTTTCAGATCTTTGAGAATTCATTTCCCATGAGCAACTGGGGAGTTTCAATAAAATGACGTGTCTGAAAACGCAGATGTAAGTTAGTATTTTATATATTATCAACTTATTAACAGCAACTGATCTTGAATTTTGGCCGTTATATTTTAGAGATAATGATATGGTTCGACTCTGACTACAATAAAGGTGGCACCAAAAGCCTTTCGTCTGTCTTGACTCAGTAGATAGTCGGACTCAGACAAACTGAAGAGAAAAGAGCAAGTAAAGAGCAGATCCGACCGCCTGCTGAGCCGCGCTCCTCTCCTATGACTGGATGTAGTGTGCGTCTGTTAGCTGCCAACTGCTCTCCCCATTAATCACGACCCGGGTTCTAAAGTTCGACCTTTGACCTTTAGCGTTGCACCAAGGCTCAGTGACAGATGGAGACTTTGTGATGTCACATCAGATCATCCAGTTCACACACAAACACACACACACACGTAAACACACATGGGCTGAGAGCTGAGATGCACAGAGGATCACCCATGGCAACGGTCGTTCGGTCAGCGGCTGATATGTCGTTGTTAGAAAGCAGCTTGCCCTGTGACAGTCTCAGTGTTTCATTTTGACAATAAACTATTTGAAATGAGCCTCGTGCGTGGCCGCGCCTATCAAAGACACTTTGTAGCCACGCTGCTAATTGAAAACACTAGTGATCATTCTTAAAAGTGAAAGCAGAGTGGCCCATGCTGAG
Source organism: Chaetodon striatus (assembly GCA_029783705.1). Classification (NCBI taxonomy): domain Eukaryota; kingdom Metazoa; phylum Chordata; class Actinopteri; order Chaetodontiformes; family Chaetodontidae; genus Chaetodon; species Chaetodon striatus. Next base: position 16,690,287 of record JAPZEB010000021.1, on the reverse strand, counting down.
GAATTTTGTTTATCATAAGCAAGATGCCGAGGCTGAAAGACACTGATTAGCATGAATAAATTAGAAACTATTTCAATAAGTGGGTGATAGCTTATCTTTGAATTACATGCCCAGCGCAGCTCTCCCATTGAAGATTAATTGCCTCTCACAAGGTATTTCGAAAAGTTCATTTTCATCAATTGATTTCCCTTAATTCATGAATTCCCCAGAAGCGCATGAAATTGGTAACAAGCTCTCCATAATCACGCTTTCTGCATCGTTAACTTCATTGGCAATTACTCATCATATGTATTGGTTGTGACATTTGCGGAAGCATGTTATTTTTGCACCATTAGGTCATGACAGGAATATTATCATAAACTAATGGTTAATTACAAGTTGAACAGAAATGGTGTTCATAGTTTCCCTGGATTTCTGTACGGAGCAAAGCTTGTTTTCAGCATGTTAAATAGTGGAGCATTTTTATTCTTTTTATCAATCAGCCTGATCAACTCACCGTCTGCCAGTGAAATTACTCACTAATGACCAATACATACACATAGAATAATGAAACATCTGACAACAGAGGCTGCGCCAGCAAATGACCAAGAACCTGGACATGGGGAAAACTGTTTCTCTGTATGACTCTGGCAACGTCAGTACATTGCAGGGAACATTTTGGAGGCTTGAGGTAGAATTGTTCAATGCTTTTTCTTTCTCCAAAGCTATCATCACCTCACCAGTACATTATTGTTACCACAGTATTGGGGTCATTTCTGTTTCAGTCAGAGACAGGAATGCTGCCTTGAAGCAAAAAAAACTGGGCCACTGAAATAAACCGAGAGTAGAATCTAACTTCAGGGTTACAACTAAAGTAATGGGCAAAGATTTCACTGTAAGAATTTATGCCAGGTGCGTTTACAGTGGTACAATGAGATTTAGGTGCTTATGAAGATGCAGCAACAGAAATAACAACTAGGTCACACCTACACAAAAAAAGCTACTACAGAGGAATCCCATGTTAAAAACAATTTGCACTTGCGCTATATTAGACCATTCCAAAAACACAAGTATCTGATCTGTTGCAGTTGAAGCTTACATACAGTATTTCATCATACTGTACTGTTCTCACACTATCACACACCATCATTGGTCCCTCAGGCGAATTCCTGCAGTACATTAATAGGGTAAATCACTGGATTCATCATACGTAATGACACCATTATGGAATAATGTTCATCAGCTAATGTGCACTTGCTGGGAATCTATTTGTGTCTTTAGTCGTTTGCTGTCTGCTACAACTCCTCACATCTCAATTCTATATTAACCTACCCAACATTTTAGCCACAAGGAGATCTTAGAATATGAAGAGATGCCAAAAAGCAGACAAGCAATAAGGGCTGATGAGGTTTTATGTCTTGGCCCTGCCATTCCAGCACTTAGTCCACCTCCTCTATTGCTGCTGGGCTCAAATAAATGGAAAGAAAAAGAAAACATCCCTTTTTGCCGAACATTTTTATTGCTTTTTATTATTAGCGTATCGTTGTGTGTGTTTTCTGTTGAAAATGATTGAGATTGATATGTTTAATAACGGTATGAGAGAGTAGCAGGTGATATTGGAGATGAAGCTGGAGTGACTTTCAAAGTTTATGGGCCGGGAGTCAAGAATGGTGTGTTGTGTATTTGTAGGCACACACTTCAGGCACTTGAGCATGTGCCAATGTATATACATAGACACACACTATGACATCAGATTGAGTTAGGTTGATTTTTGGTTTTGCCGGTGTGGTCTAGTGAACGAATTGAAACCAGTTTGATTTTTTACAAACCAGCCAAACTAGCATATATCATTAAGACTACGGATGCACCGATCCGATATCTGGATCCAATATCGGCCCTGATATCGTCAAAATAGATGGATCGGGTATCAGAAAATGCAACCGATTCCTGAGCCGATTCTTTCCCTTTAAATCTATCGCAACATGAGCTACATCATACGTCAGCAGCAGCACGTGTGCCACATGCTGTGAGAGATGATTAGCCTACCTAGGCAAGCGCAAACAACATGGAGCGAGGGAGAGAATCTGCTGTGTGGAGGTATTTCACACTGAACTCTCCAAGGTATATAGTTTTTTAGGTCAACCATGGTATCGGATTGGTATTGGGTATCGGCCGATACTCAAAGCCACAGCATCGGGATTAGTATCGAAACTGAAAAGGCTGGATCGGTGCATCTCTAATTAAGACACATTCAATTATTCTATATTAGAAGGTAGTCTACATGAGCAGCCTGTGCTGATAGCATCACAGCACTAAACCCAACTTGTATTGCTTTCCCAATAAGCCCTTTAACAATGTAATATTATGTTCATGAAAAGACTAATGGTGCCATTAATGTCTGTAAGGCTGTGCACAATTTACTGCAGATCAAAGGCCGGCAACATGAAGGAGATCAACTTTCAGTAGGAGGGGGAAAGATGTGCACAGAGCAGGTTCTGTTTGTTTACTAGAATTTTACATAAGTTTTTTGGGGTGATGAGATGATAAAGTTCTCTCAAGCCCCTTTTATACTGCCTGATCAACATATCATCATACAATATTTCGTATGATATCTAAAAGAGTACCACCCCACAAATGATGTTACATACTTAATGTAAAGTTATATATGTTAGATTTAGGCAAGTAAAGTTGCCTTGGTAAAGTTAAGGAAAAGAAAATGGGTGGGCATCTTTCAGTCACAGCAATAAAGTTACATACTTAACGTAAAGGTACGTAGTTTAGGTCCAGTTCAGACGAAAGATTCGCAATGAGACGAAAGCGTTTTAGAACGTTGCAGAGAAAATTTGCAGTGATGTGAACTGGCCGGTCTGACCGTGACTCAAGCCGGCTAATGACGTCACCTGCAACTCAGCTGATCAAATCGGCAGAGGCTGGTTTTAGAACCTAAAGCACGTCACTTATTTAAACAGCCAATCAGCTTGTGGTGGAGTCTGCTGGTCAAGTCAAAATGACGCCAGACAGTTCGCCTGCTGCAGCAGGTGCTCTGACCCTGCCGAGCCCTCTGTTTCCATCCTCACGGTAGGTTGGTGTCAGATGATGGGTCGCTGCTGCTGCCTGCTGTATGTGCCTGTGCCCCCTCACATACACCCACTCTCACTGACTAACTAACTGGCGCTTCTTACTTAAATTATTGTGACGTTTATATTATGAATACAGTCCATCTGATGCTCGTTTTGTTTCTATTTTCACCATTTTGTCATTACTACAAATGCAACTGTAGCCAGTATCTCACTATCACTATCCTCATTCATATTTTAAGAAGCTATAAATTATGTTTTGCCACAAAATAAGCCTGAAAAGCTGCAAATCAGAACGGAAGTACAGAGATTTGTTACATTGAGATGATACACTGTCTCATCTAGTTGCATTGGTGTGAACAGGCAGGTTTTTAAAATGTTGCAGACGTTCAACTCGTCTCGTCACAAAGCTTTGGTCTGAACTGGGCTTTAGGTGTAGGAAAAGAAACATGGTAATGACCTACCTTAAAATAACTCAATGAACTAGGTTCATGATGCTAATGCATGATTACGTGGGTTACATATAAATTGTGAATTATTACTATTCGTAGATATACATACAAACAGTGCATGAGAGCTTCCTGGCATAGTCAAGGTGGGGATGGTGCACCATTATTCAGCCTCGGCGTTTGGTATAAAACATCTGAACATGAAATAAGTGGCATTGTTGTTTCGCTATTAAGCCGGCAGCAGAGGAAGTAATGGGGGAAAATCTCATTATGTTCCACTCAGGAGCTTCTGCTGAGTCAAGCGTGACACCTAGTTGTAAAATGTGGTAAACCAGTCCAGTACGGTGTTTGACTTCATATCAAACCAGTTTAAAAAATGTTGAACTGGTTGAACCCACACAAGTTAAAATGTAAACTGTAAAGTCAACTGACTGACCCTTAGGGCTATGAAATGATAAAGTCAGCCATCTTAACAATACAAAATACAGAAAACTGAATTGGAGGGCCAAGGTTGATGTCAGCCACCAGGGTTATGTGTCTTTGTCACATGTGGTGAAAAACCATGCCAATAATGACAAATTTTTCTTTCTACTTGAATGAACTTTTTCCAAAGTTAAGTACTACAAATTATCTGGGCCTGCTTTATGACACTGCAAATGGAGGTAATCCCTTTGAGTAATAGAACCTGTCACTGTTTATGTTTAGTTTCCGTGTCTGACACCTAATTAACGGGCTGAAAGTTGGTTCTTTCTTGCTGCCTGCAGTGAGGAAAGGGAATTGAAAACCTTAAGGAATAGCTGTGTGGGAACTGTCTCATTACTGAGGTTTATATTACGCCCTACAAACACAGGTATACTTTACAGGTATATTATAATCCATCTGTATCAATGTCATCTTAAACAAGCTGCGGTTTGGGAAAGCTTTAGAGTCGGTATGTTTAGAATTGCACAGAGCTATTCAGAGATCTCCTCAGGATTTCTTCACAGTATCAAGGAAAAGCTGAAAAGTAAAACTCAAATCTTCACCTAATCCAATTTCAAAGTGCTGCGTGTCGTTGATTAAGGACAATCCGTCCTCAGATCAGTAGGCATCTGTATTTTAATACGACCATCGTATTGTGCTTGGACAGGAAATTTGCTCAGGGCAGTTTCAGCACTTTCGCCCATTTCTGCATTTTGTGTAGGATGGTTGTGGACAAATGAAGGATTTGAATTACAGAAAATGAAGCAGAGATCTCTTTGCTTTTCTCTTTCACTCCCTCTCAGCTCTCCCTGATACCTCTGCCTCCCCAGCATCCACACCGCCGTCCATTACAACAAGTGGCCAGGCTTCCCCTCTGTGCTCTAATTGGAAAGCTGGATGGCAGTAGGTTTAGCCAGTAATGGGGTCCTGCAATTTGGTAGCAGAAGTCATCCTGGAGAGACCTGTCAGAATTCATAGAAAAGCCCAGTTGTGTGCATCCCACTTTGCAGCTCTAGAAGAAAACCCCTGCATTTTAATAGTGCAGCTGTAAGCATTTCCGTAATTCAAGGTGGCGTCATTAGAGGCTTATTTATTCACCCGAGGCGTCTGCCAGGAGGGAGATGACGCCGCCCAGATCAGCTGTGGCAGCTCACTCTCAGCACCTCCCGCAGAGCTGGAGAAGGGGAAATTAGAGAGGAATGGGCAAACATGACAATCATGGCATCGTTACTGAATTAGCACCTAAAGAAAACAACAAGCTGTGTGAGTAGGTATGGAGAGACGGGTTATAATGCTCTGTTGTTCGAGGGGCAGCGCAGTCACGACTGTCTCTGATGTTTCAAGAGGTGGAGGAGGTGTAAAAGGGATAATATAGGGCACTCAGAGAGATGCACCCTAGAAAAAAAAACATGGTAATGGACTTTGCAGGCTTTCAAGGTAATGTGGTAACCAAGAAATTGGCAAGCGAGGATTTCCGCAACAATGTCTAAAAGGCTTTTCACAGCAGGGACGAACATCCATGTGAATAATATGCACTGAAGACATGAACACAATCTTTCTCTTACCTACTTTAACCAAGTAGTCGCTTGTAGTCGCAAACAGGAATTGAGGAGGGTATCAATTTATCAAAATGCTCTGATTTAAAGGTATTTCTGGATTAAGGACATCTTTTCAAAGAAACGTTTGACACTTGGGAAATATGCTTATTTGCTCTCCTGTGGAGAGTTAGATAAGAATATCAATACCACTCCCATATCTGTTTATTAAATATGGAACTACAGCCAGTAGCTGTTTAGCTTAACAGTAGCTTAACACAAAGACTGGGAATAAGGAGAAACAGCTAGCCTGGCTCTGTCTAACAGCATCAATATCAGGCTGCCAGCACCTTTAAAAATCTCCAATTAACACATGATATTTCATTTGTCTAATCAGTACAAAAGTGTAAAAATGACAATTCGCAGTTTTGCGGGGATTTATGTGCCAGACGATTTCTTGGCTGGAGGCAGTAACTTACTGGAGTCTTCGCTGGTGCCTGGCACCTGATCAGTGCCAAGAAATAGTCCAGCATGTAACCCCTTTGTAAAATTGTGGATTTTCACATTTACGCAGAGAGCCAAGCTAGCTGTTTCCCCCTGGCATTGATCTTCTTATCTGAATCTCCCCCAAAAAGTGAATTAACATATCCCTCTACATGTGGAAGTATTCCTTCAAGAAAGTTTTTGAATAAATCAAAACTCTGTCATAATGACATATTTAGCATTTTGCTACCTGTCTCCAGCTTTGGGTCCTTGGTTAACTAGGTTTTAGTTTAAAAGCATTGCAATGTGTTTACTGCAAAAATCCTTGTACACTGGGGTAAAAGCGGACTGCCTTAAAGGAGCTCTCAAAGATATTTAGAGCATTAAATTAGCAGCAAAGCACTATTTGCCATGTGAAGATATAGTGGAGTTATGCCGTCCTGAGCAGAGGACAAAGTCACACTATCTCTATTTGTGTAATCCAAGCTTCTCTGTTTCTTTGTTGTGGTAGACAGTGAGGCTGTGCGTGCATGTTAGCGCATGTGTGTCAAGTGTGTGTATCCCACTGACCATCTAACTGCTGCCACTCTGCACTGGGCTTATACAGCAGTTATCACTGATATCAGGATGGCAGTGTCGCAAAAGTGTTGATGTAGTTAGTACTGTTCTGGCTGTTGGCACTGTTAGCTGCTAGTCGCTGGCTCAGCCACCTCCATGCTGAGAGCCGTGTGCAGACAACCTCTGAATCAGAAGCTATTTCTCATAGCAACTCCAGACAATAGAGCGTTCAGGAGGCAGGACATGACGCAGATTACACCAAGGTCACGTATCTGGTTTGTTATTTGGTTATAAACAATAGGTTCTCTTGCCATTCTTCAAATTATCTGCCAATTTGGTGCCACACCTTACCAACAGTAGTTCCCAAATCTTGCAGTCTCTCCAGTTAAACATTTTCGTTGCTGTCCCTGTGTAAAGGAGCCTTCTTCCCCATTGCATGTTTTAAATCTCCTGGTTTCACATGAGCAGCATGATAGACACATTTTCAACACACTGTGAATTCTGTGGATGATTGACCTCTCGCTAAGCCCCGCCCCTTTTTGATGGTCCAGCAAGCTGTTGGAGTAAGCATGGAGCCCAAACTGTAACTAACTGCACTCCCTGAAGAAATATTATCATATTTTTGGAGAAATGAAACAGTGATTCCAGAGAGAAGCA
>JAPZEB010000021.1:16664763-16674943 GCA_029783705.1 Chaetodon striatus | reverse complement strand
AACGGCAGGAAATCACACACACACACACACACACACACACACACACACAAACACACACATGGAAAGTTAGGTACAATGTTTGTCTGAGGAGGAGTATAAGAACGTTTGGTGAGCTGCTCTGTCTGCATTTGAAGTTGTAAGCTGTGTCTTCAATAAAATATCCAGCTAGGCTGCGATTGACCCTGTGTCATAAAAAGTCTTAGTGAGGACTTTTGATAGATGGCGGCCATTTTTTTTTTTTTAAATTGGATTCATTTATAGCAGGATTGTGTAACAATGATAAACCTTGTAAGCGCTTTGGACTCTATGTAATAATAAAAACCCTTTTAGGGCCGACTCTCCACCACAGGGCTGTAGCTACACAGGAGTTTTAAAATGTCGTCTTCTTGTGTTATTGGGAGCCAGAATAGAAGGAGTCATGGCTGAAAATGTACATTTTATCGCATATTGGCCACCACTGCCCGTCAACAAAAATGAAGACAACCATGTTTAAATTTGATAAGACAAAAGGACTAGACGGAGATGATCATCAAAAATTCTGGCATGTGCAGCGCACACTTCATATCAGGTTAGGGAAAAGGTATTTCCTGTTGTAGGGATGAATAACGTTGTGTGTATTAAGGGTCATCATGTCCACCTCATCAGACATTGGGGAGGTATTAAGAGGAATATTGGATTTCTCCATGATGCTAACTTTTTACCCCATTAGCTAGCATTAGCTTCGATAGCAAAACAAACTAGAGGAAACCATTCAAGTGGCCATCCCATCTTCAGCAATCCTGTCATCACACATCCACTGAGTGACAGCATACGAGTCGGCCAGTCTGGTCCCGTTGGTCAGAGTTTACTTATTCAAGTAACGTTTGTGGTCCTGGAGAGTGAGTGACCTGACATGTTGCATTCATGAATTCAGTCTGAAGCTCTACACTAAACTGAGAGCCCTGTTGGTCAAAGAAACTGAGCATTGTACTTCTAAATTAATTAATGAGCAGTTAAGTTAATCATACGTTCACCCCACTCACTCAGTGGGCTCTGCCACTCCGAGTTTGCGGTGCTCTGAATAACAGGACATTCAGACAGCGGTCCAAATTTGCAAACAGTCCAGTTAGTGCCAGAGTGTGCTCGGACACTCCGAATGAGTATTTCTGAATGCACCAATCGCATCATCTTTCTCCATTGTCTAAAACAAGCTTAGAGAACTTGCTAGCCAGCGTTAGCTAATGTCTGTGGAGAATTTTTTTGCCTCCAGCTAAGCCCCGCCCACCAAAAAACATCATACTGCCTACTAACAGTAAAAGGGTCTGTATAATAGTATGATAATAGTGAGCATAGTTTCAAAAATGTTGAACTGCTCCTTTAACTCTGGGTTTAGTATTTCACCTTCAGGATTTAACACAACATGTGTCTGGCATAATGGTTCTTTCAGAAGACCATTTCACATGAAAGTAGCCACCTCAGCAGTCTGTATTAATACTGTATATATGAGCAGACTGAATAGCTTAGTTTCTGCCTGACAGTATGGCAGCTGTTAGAGGCTGTTAGTGACCTTAACTGCAGGACCTCCATATGGGTTTACTTTAAGTAATGAAATCAGCAGAAGAAAATGATATCCCCATATAAAATACAAAATATCCATCCTGGAAAATGTATCCTCATTCTGTGTAAGTGTTAGTATTCAAAAATGAAACGTATATCCTTCCTCTCACCTCAATCCTTGTACACTTACATTTTGAAGTGACACTCTTCAAACACTTGCACAACAAAAGACGCAGCAAGCTGTGGACTTTTTTACTCACTTAAGGCAGTAATTAATGTCTTACCACAAAATCAAACACGCTGCTGTGTATTTAGGATTTCTAGTATAAAAATTGCAGCTCTCATCACTGCAGGGGGACCTCCGATTTGCTTTTGCGGTTTGTAAACTACCATTTAAGGTGCATTAACAAAGATTTTTTTGTTTATTATCATTATAATTTATTTAGGTGGCTCCCAGTCAGAGCACACATACACCATTAAGTGCTTTGAATACTGAATCCTCCCTTTGAAAACTCATTCCAAAGCATTTAACTGTTGCTGCAAAGCCCCCACCCAGCCACTTCTAGTCCTCCCTCATTTTCATATTAATGGATTAGAGCATGCTGTGCTTATCTGATAGCTGTGAGGATGACTGCATTTATCTTATGGCTGTCAAATCCTCCTCTCTGGTGTGCTTGCCCTGATTGCGTTAGGGGAGTTTTCAGAAGATGATCAAAAGAGCCATCCTCAGAGTCCGAGTGGCAGTCACTCATTCTACTTTGAAGTGTCCACACTTTGAAGTATGCCAGGGAAGAAATGATATGCTGGTCAAATGAAAGGGCCCGGGACTAAATGTAATCACAGACTGTCTCCCAGCACATCAGAAAGGAAGCCATTTGCCATGGGATCTTTGAGTCGGTTATTGTAGTGAGGGCGATTTGTCCAAAGGACGTGGTACAACTGAAAGGTTGTAATAGGCTAATTACCTATCGATGGAATTCCATTAAATCTGTTGGATATGCAGAACAGTCTGCTTCGACCAGTGCCCAGGCAACCTGAATGTGCAGTCACAGCATATGGTAATATTTATCTCAGTTATGAATGACCCAGATAAAAGCAGACCTGCAGCCACCGACTGAACCAACACATTCTCACTCCCAGCTCATCAAACACCAACGCTTGGTCAGTGGCCCTACACATCTAACTACGACGCTACAGGTACCCCTTCAATGTCAGCTGTAGACACTCAGGGACGGCGTGTCGATTCACACTTGTTACATGCATTGTGTCTTTTCAAAATAAACTTTCGTTTTCACCGGAAATGTACACTTTCTGCTTGTTAATTGCACAAGGTCCCTTTTCAAAGTAAACATAGTACATAGGTAAAAAAAACAAAAAACTTGTTGTTGGGATTACTTCCTTAGGTTTAGTTAACAAAAGCACATGGTTAGGTTTGGAAAAAAACATCATGGTTTGGCTTAAAATAAGTAATAAGTAATGTCATGTGACATACATCACTGGCTTAGTATGCTACACATTAGGGGTGTGCCATAGCTTCTCATTCACGATAATAATGGTATAATTCTTAATTACATATGAAGAATTCATATCGTGATACTTGCGATATTTCAACTTGTTGACTAATTGATGTCATACTGTTACCCACGGCAACAACAAACATGGCTGAAAGTGAATTATTACCCGCTTCAAGGGGGTTCCTAAGAGAGGAGCCGCTTCAGTAGTGTGGAATCACCTGTGGCATAAAACCTAAATGTTTTATGAGCAGTCCTGCACTTCTCAGACCCTTTTAGCAACTCATTCAGCGGCTCCTCTGGCAGCAGCACAGCGTCTCTCCCTCTCCTCTCTTGCCATGTCAGTGTCTTCAAGTGATTTTGTCATAAACCTTTGGTAATGTGAACCTACATGATACTCGCAGCTCAACAAAGAACTACATATATGTGAATGTGTGATAGTTGTGGTATCATAACAGCCTGTCACAAGTTACAGTGTAATTATTAGAGGAGAAATGGCAGAGCATAAAGTTCCAGGTGGAAAAAAACAACTCAGTCATTTAGGATTTTACTAAAAGAAGGAAATCACCTGTTGATTTATATACATAGATATATTTGATATTTTTGTATTTGGGAGTTGTTTAAATGTGTACTTTGTGGTAGATTTTATATTGTTGTACTATTAATATTCTATACAGAATCTGAATCTCACTCTGAGTTACTGTTGTTTACAAACTAAAGAAATGAGAGATCATTTTAGTTTAGTTTGTACTGATTATTTGAAGGCATCACTTATTCTTATTCTGTTTTTTTTTTAGTAATTTGTTAAGAATGTCGATATCGCAAAATAAGCTGAAATATCATGATATTATTATTTATATCGTCCAAATTTTCAGTCAAACATTTTATACTGTGAGGGTATCGAACCATTAGTTTCTTATTATGATCATACTAACACCAAGTATACCTAGTTACACCTTAATTAGACTGAAACACCCAGCACAACATTTTGGCTATTTTAAGCCTATTTGGCAGAAGCAATCACTCTCATTGTTGACTCGTGAGGCCAGGCAGGTAAAATGGCTGTAAAATGACAAACATGTCTACATGGCAGGTTTTATTTGCCGGCCTTTCTCTCCTCAACACTCAGCCATTTTGGGGTGGGGGTGGGGATTTTCTGCACTGTAGATAGTTCTGCTGCAGCAGTCAGTGAAGTTTGACAGGATGATAAATTGCCCTGACTGACTGTCAAGTTCCTATTCCCACTCCGACTGTTTTGTGTTTGCATTTTTTCCTTCTCTCCCCTTCCTGCCAACCAGCAAACTGCCAGCTAATAATAAACTTTGTGCATCCACTGAAGTGTGGCCATAAACTGTTTATTTAGACGATAATTTGGCTCAGTATGTGTGCATATAAAGTCAATGCATAGTCCTCAATTAGAGGGATGCAAACTGAAGCAAGTACTTGTAACACACAGATCATCTTTGCTGACATGCGACTAGGAGAAGAACTGGTGCCAGCATATGTCTGGAGCTTAATGTGCTTAAAGAATCGTCGCTGTTTTGTGTAATGGTTTAATTACCCGTGGAAAAATTGTGCTTGACAGTGAAGTCCTCAGGAGTTTGGGGTGATTGCTGCATGATAAGGTCGCTCATGACTGGAAAGCCTGCCCAAGTCCCGTTATCAGCTGGTGAAATTTGGATGTGCAAATAAATGTCTCATGCTCTCTCTACCCTTATTAACCGCTGTTGATGTGCCCTTGAGCAAAGAGTCTACCCCCAACTGTTCCAGTGCCGCAGCTCGGTCACCAGTTGGAAATAATTAATGGGATGCTGCCAAGTTTGTGTGAATCAATGAGATCATGTCGGACCCTGCAGCTTTTCCCTCAGGACTTTGATGTTCTCAAACAACTTGTATAGTTGAATAAAAGCTGGATTTAAAGGAGAAATACCATTAGAGAAGCACAGTGTTAATACTGCCAGAAGCCGGTCTGTCATTATTAATTTAGCTCTTGACATTACTCTACTACTAAATTCACAATAGCTTGGGTGACATGTCAGCTTTTCAGGGTATTGCTTACGTATGGAGTACTGTGCTGTGGTTCCTCACCACTATTTCATAGGTCATAGTGAGGGGGGGGGCTGAAATAGCCTTTAACATAGTCTGTTTCAGTCCGGTCTGGTTGGGTGGATGGCTGGGCAAAATTGCTTTGATAAGCTTTTTCAATTGAGATTTGAATCCATGGGATAGAAGTGTGACCTTTGAAAAGGCTGACTAGAATACTAGAATACATATTTGATTGTTTCCTGTGATAGGACTCAGCTGGGACACATTTTTCCCTCTCTCTTTCCAAGCAGCTACTGTACATATATCAACTACACAGTGTATGTTTTTTTCTTTGCCTTTTCATTTAAGTGCACATCTTCCCCAAAACATCCCCCCAGGAAACAGACAGCAGCATCCTCTATACTGACAACTCACTACAGTATGTGTTACTGTAGCCTACTCAAAGCTGGATCCAACAGAACTGGCTTGGTCTTGGGCTAAGTGGCAACAGCAAGTGCATAAGTACAGTCGCTCACTCCGTTTCAGTGTGAATGCTGCAATGAATTATTCAAACTTGACTTTATATCACTGCTATATACCCTGGGTTGTGCCTGCTACGTCGCACTGGAATTTGGCAGCTCTTTAAGAGATGCTAAGTAAGTTTCAGGCGGTCTGTTCACCAGGGATCTCTCATTCAGCACCGGGTTCCTTTCCTCATAGTTTGCAATGAACTGATGCGCAGTTCAAGGACTGACACTTGAGCATGCTTTAAACATGACGGGAGGTGAAAGATAAAGAGACAGACGCGGCATTTTGAATTTCAGGTATCAACAGCAGGAGCGGTGTCTACTTCCCCATTCAGCTGTTGAGCTGAGTACCGCGCACCAAAGAGGTGCTCAATGGGCACATGCTTTATTGGAGTGTTGGTGACATGACGAATAGCAGACCCCCTTTTTTTTAACTATAATGTGATACTGAGTTATTGCAACTCAGCCGCAGACGATTTCCCTCCAGGCAGAAACTTTATTTTTACATTTTTACTAGATAACACCCAACCTCCTTATGAAGGAGGTTCCTCTGTTTTAAAATAAATGAACCTTTTTTGATTGTTAGACCCTAAGACATTGCAGGACTTCAGAGCTGCAACTGAATATTTTCATTGGTGATTAATCTGGGTGGCTGTGGCTCAGCAGGTAAAGCGGGTGGTCCAGTAATTATAGGGTCTTTAAAAAGTTACTCAAAACATTAGATTATGGGTCTGCTAGAGCACTTTGATGGCAGAGAGACTTTTAGTTGTGTATTTTGCTCTGCATTGTTCCCGTCATATCTTTTTAAAGAAAGAGAAAATTACATATTATCATATATTAATTCTGTATATTACTTGGTGATATTTTTAAAATACATAGTACAGTAGTCTGTCTAAGTTCCACACAGTGCTTCTGTTCCAAGGGCAGTAACGTGCTCTATCAAAGGTATAAGGTAATACTAACCTTGTAAATGTGTATAGACAGATATATTTTTCATTGGTTTTTGTTCCATTCTTGTTGCAGTTCATCAAATCCTGTAAAAAGTAAGTTATTCTGAATACATACAAAATGAGATATGGTTAAATACAATATCTATTTTCTGTTATACTCACATACTTATTGCAGTGTGTTAAGTATTCATGCTTTGGCCAAGCTCGGCAGATTGATTCAATACCACGCACTGTGGCAGCCCAGACAGTTAATTAAACAATAAGCACAGTTGAGCCGTGGTATGGAGTCAACTGTTTGTTCAGTTGTTACACACTGCATTATGTTCAAATATAATGGTAAAGTAAAATGTATTTCATATTTTTAACTCAGATCCTCTGAGGGATTCATCCACCAGCGCCTACAGGGAAGATTTCTGGAGCCCCGCAGCTAGAGTGGGCCCAGGGAGGCCAGCAATAATCATGTTCCTCATCATCATGTCTATTCTAAATATAAGTAATGATAACCAGATTTTATTTTGAACCAAATTATTCACCTTTTCTTATTAAAACAATAAATATATACATTGTCTTTATTGTTGCGTCAGTACAGTGTAGACTGTTTCATAATATGAACATGAAACCCCCCTCTCTTGAAAATGGTATGACTCATGTCACTCAGTTACACCATCTTTGATGCCCTGTGGCTTAAAAGGACATTTTCCCATTTACTTAAATGGTGAAAAAGATGTCTGTAAATCACTGGATACAGTGTCACCACCCCCGCAAAATGACTCATTTCAGTAGCGGGGTTTCATCCATTTAGTCAGATAACATTTGGTGAGTCTAGCCACGCCGTTGAACCTCTTTATACCCATTTAAGTTAACGCAGCACTAAACCGGAAGTAGCCATGTTGTTTCATATGCGGCAGGTGGACCCACTCGGCTTCAAGCACCACTGAGAAATAAACAGGGCCCTGCCTCCAATGCTGTATCCAGTTCTCTTTATATATCTATGATCTAAACTAGGAAAGGAAGAGCATGTGCATGCATTGATATGAGTGGAGCAGATTTGGGGAGAGCCCATTCACTTGATCTTTTCAGGGGTGTAGCTATTTCTCTGGGCAGGCCTAAGTATCTATTTTATTTCGTTTTTATTAACTACTTCTTTCCCAGTATTGTGTGGCGTGACCTATCTCTGCAACGCTGTCAGCGCTAAAGAACGGTCTTGAATCATCCATTATTATTCTGCTATAGGGGATAAAAACATTGGGTTGTTTGTATTTCTCTGAACCAATCACAATCATGTTGGGCTGCGCTAAGCCCAGAAGGCAGGGACAGTGCACTTACAAAATGGTGGTATGCAGATGGTCGAAGGGGAGGCAAATTCCAGCTGAATAGCCGGTCAGCGGCAGGCCTATGGCCACAGTCTACACCAGTGTTTCCCAACTGGTCCAAAAGTGGGTCTTGGGTCCATTCTGAATGTGTCAAGTATGTAAAAACCACATTTTATTTTGAAGTACAGTCAATTTCTGGCACAGAGCTTTTATTTTGATGTATCGTCTCCTGCTATAGAGAGTGGCTAAAAGACAGCTTCTTGACAGAGACTGCAAACTAGCTCGGCAACATGGCCAAACACAAGTATGATGCTGAATATATTAAACTGTGTGGACCTTGAACTAATGACCTAGGAGAAATCTGGACCCCATGGCTGGACCAGCTGGGAACCAGTGGTCTACAGCCTCTGAGTCAGACAGCTTCCTTTCTGCCTGACATTTATTTAGGACGTATACCATACAGTTTAAAAAAGAAAACCAAATTAAATCTCTCAATATGTGCACATATGGTATACAGTATTTAATCAACACAAGTATTCTGCATCATCATCATCATTCTAATGCACAGAAATAATAAAACATGTTGATGTAATACTTTCCTCAGTCATACTACTGAGGCTGTTTACTCAGTCTGCTTTTTTTGCTATGTGACGGATGCTGCTTTCAGCCTTGCCTAAGCTATTTTTCCAATCACACAGTCACATAGATCTCTCAGCCCAGCTAGGTCCAGCACCTGAAATTGTGTTTCCCTGCATACAGTGCATTTGGCTAAATATGTCAGCACGGAAAGTAACTGTGAGGTAATTCTACGGGTCACTGAGGTGGCAGCACATGCAATCAGACATGACTTAAGGCTCCTTCGGCCCAGTTCCACTCTCTGGATTTAAGCGGCCTCAGATTGACAGCGAGGGAGCA
Organism: Chaetodon striatus; assembly: GCA_029783705.1. Taxonomy (NCBI): domain Eukaryota; kingdom Metazoa; phylum Chordata; class Actinopteri; order Chaetodontiformes; family Chaetodontidae; genus Chaetodon; species Chaetodon striatus. The sequence continues at coordinate 16,666,166 of JAPZEB010000021.1, read as the reverse complement.
GGATAGGGGTTATGTATCAAGGCTGACTAACAGCCTGTTTTTCAGGCAGGCCCTGCACATCGTGTGATTCTACCCCTAGTTCTGGCCCACACCTTGAGTTGGGGCCAGAAGGCAGCAGCACACAATGTAGCAGCGTGGGTTGTTCTCCATTTTCAGGAGTTAAAAGGATAAATTGATGTAGAAAATGCTGCTCTATGCTATAATGGATTCTTCAGCGATGCCTGCCCTATCTGCTTATTGCAGCCCTGAAGGAAGTGTACTCACAGCTCCCCTACACAATGTGGGAAATTGCTTACTGCAACGGGACTTAGCAAGCATTGGCGCTGAATGTGAAATTAACCTCGCTATGATTTCTTTAATTTGCTTGGAGTGACATCTCCCTCAGGTGAGAAGGGCCTCTGTCAGTTTCTCAAATATCTCTCAGCATTACACTCACAGACAACTCATGTTAGGTCTCTCAGTGGTTCATACGTTACACCAACAGTGGAGCTTATTTTCTACCATCTTTTATTCTTCGTATTTTTTCAGCATACACAATACTGTGTCTGTTATTGTTTCCTGTAATGTCAGGGTTCGGCACTCGACATGTAATGTTCTTCAAAGTATATATCAAGGATGCGTTTCTTGTTTAATGGCTCCTGTGACCTTTGCAGAGCCCCCTTCCTGCTGTAATCAATAGGAATACCATTTGCAGCCTGGGCGGGATGATGCAGCCAAATATATTGGGTTTCATTTATCAAGAAAGACTGCAGCCTAATTAGATTTTTCAACTGGAAATTTGTCCATTTGTTTCAGAATTGTCAGTATTTGTGTTTTGGTTCAAACAGAAGACAATAGACTGTATCTGCACAGGAAAGAAGCATCATGAGATAGATGTTACAGTAAAAGGCTTGCAAAGCAATATTTTCTCTTGTATTAGTCGTCATAATTAAGCTACAGTTAATCCTTCTGTTTACATGTGGATGATAGGGGTGCAAAATAATATCCTATTGTTTAGCTGCATGTTTACAGTGGTCAGCTGACATAAATTGATTTAATGAAAATAAACTTAAACTAGCAGGTAAAATCTTTCAAAATTCACTAGGGATGCACTGATACAAATTTTTTCAACCGATACTGATTACTGATAATTACCTGCTTCTCACGGCTGATCACTGATTCTATAAGCAATGATTTCACATTTTTGTATTTTAAAAAGAATGATTAACTTCCAGTTTATGTACACCTGAGGGTAAGTCAAATGGTCTACCCTCAACACCCCTGCCCCCATATAACCCTACACTACAGATGAATATAAGAAATACAAGGATGTGAAAGTAAAATGACTTTAATCAGTATTAAATTGTTAACAGTAAGAGAGAGGGAGATGATGGAGCCCAGTGTTACTGTGTGATTCTGTGGTG
>JAPZEB010000021.1:16563414-16574679 GCA_029783705.1 Chaetodon striatus | reverse complement strand
AAATTTATTTATTTTAAATATATATTTATCATATATAATGTCTTATATTCATTTCATTTTTAATAATAATAATAATAATAATAATAATAATGTGGAAATAATTAAGAATCATTTGCAAAGAAGGTCTATTTTTCTAAAAATATATTCCAGCTAAGCATGTCTGATAAATTAAAAATGTGGCATTTTGCAGGTTAAATGTAGTTTTGAAGCAAATTAGATTTTCACCCCTGAGAGTCAGTGCGGTCCTCACGAAGCAGAAAAGGTAGTGAAAGGAAGTTTGAGTGTTAAATTGTTGCAAAAAAAAATCCCAAGGACAAGGTCAGTTTGGTTGGTGAGGTTGCCATTCGCCTACGTGCACCTGTGAAACTCACAGATTAACACATTTATTAACACCAGTGCAGTGCCAGTTCAAAACACGCAGTTCAGAGTGGGCCAAGTGACGACCTGTGGCCTGCTGTATACTGAACCGCTCAGACAAACAACTTCACAGTAAACAGTGTGCTTCTTAATGTCCTGAGCAACACGCCTGGACTGCAGACAGCTATTGGTTCATTATGATGTTTAGACATGAATAATATTAAATCATGTTGCTACTCTGAGACATTGTGCAGCAAATACAAACAAAAAGCATGCAAAAATATGCAATTCGACAGTATACGTTCAAATTGTGTGGTTACATTGCAGATTCAGATTTAGTCACAAAATATAGCAATTAAATTATTATTAATTTAACTGTCCAGCATCAGATTAGAATTGAAAGCTCCATTTTGAACAGATGTTAAGTAAATTAAAGTACAATGTGCTGATAATTCCTCTCTGTCAGCCTTCACTTTAAGTAAAAATTTGAATGTTGTGTTGTATTAATAGTTTTATTATTAATAGGGAATAGTTTTACTTCCAAAAAAAAAAGTTTTGAGCACTTCTTCTACCACTGCCGACAGCTTACTGACATTCCCAGTTACAGACAGAGTGAAGAGTAAACAAGACAGAGTTTGCCTGGGTCTGCCCCTGCAAACCACATCCTTCGCATCCTCTCAGAAACACAGTGACATGTACTAAACAGATGTATTAATAGCTTGCTTTAATCACTGTGGTTATAAGGTAGATTTAATTAGTGGATGTTTTTTTTCCAGAAGTGACATTATTAGTGTTGTAAGTTCGTAGCCAGTTGCAAAGCTACACACTTTGAGTTGCAATGGCAGTGTGGCGCTTATCCTTTAGGCTCTCTGCTCATGCTTGTTGACTCCAGGGAAGTGAAGAAGAGTTCAGTTATAATGTTTGTGTATCCAGCACTGACTGCAGTCAGTGAGCCGCGACACCGACCCGCTGCAGGCAGCATACTGCTCGCTCTGCAGAGTCTTTTCGCTTCCTTGGGTCTGGGAACAAAAGCGTTCATTCTGAAAGTTACATCGCCGATATTTGAAACATAAGCTTTTTCTGAAATGTGACATCTGTATGTAACATCTAAATTCAACAACAGGTAAATAAAATGTTACCATGACGAGCAACACACCCTGCACACACAGAGACAATGAGTCTGTTCACTTATTTGTACAAAGTCTATTAATATTGAATGTATTGCATGCTCAAATGGTACCAAATTCAACACTGCAGATCCTTGGGTCCTCAGCGATACACCTACCAAATCTGAAGTGAGATTGGATTTGTTTGGACACACAAACACACTCACACACACACTCACAGAGATTCCTTGTGTCATAGCTTGATGTTCTATCCAGTGTTGGGTTCATTACTCAAACAATGTAATATATTGCTCATTACTGGTTACTCTCTTTAAAACTAGGCCTGTTATTACTGAACATGTTACTGCCCTACACTATCACATTTGTTTCCCATGTAATTGCCAGACAACCAGCTTAGATTTCAGGAAGTAACCTCCCCCTGCCAAGAAATAGTCACACACTAAACAAATCTGAAAAAAATAAATACATATATATATTTTTACACATTTTTGTTTGTACAGATTAAACAAAAAAGACATAATGTGTTAGTTAGTGAGCTTTAAAGCTGCCGGTTTGCAGATTTTGTCACCATGGCACAAACCCAGGCTAGCTGTTTCCCTTTGATTCCAGTCTTTATGCTAAGCTAAGCTAAGCTAACCGGCTGCTGGCTGTAGCCTGATATTTACTATACAAACATGAGAGTGGTATCAATCTTTGACAGAAAGTGAATGAGCATATTTCCTAAAATAGCTAGTGAGCTACTCCTTTCAAGCTTTGAAATGACACGGTGACTTCCTGTGGCCATGAGAGAGATCACTGAAGCAAAGGTGGAAGTAACGTGACCTTTTTTTTTATTAAACTCTTCAGCAGAAGGTCAGGGTGGATGGTTGGCTCAACAAAACCTTGTCATCTTGACAGTTCACATCCCAACTTGTGCCAACAGTGAACAGTGGTTTCTTTTCAACGTGACAACCTAACCCCTTAAACCTTACCCTGACCCTTAACCCCTGCCCCTTAACCCTTTCCTAACATTAACAGAGTAGCTTTAGCTCATCTTAGTCAGACCTAAACCATAGAGGCGGCAATTGGAAATAATTTCTAGCAAAGTTTGTTTGGATAATTTTAGATGACACTAAAAAGCTACCCACTTTGTCATTGTTTGAGAACTTTTTGCAAAGACAATGCAGAGCACAGGTTTGAGGGTAAAATGGGCATTTGACAGTTGTTTTTGTTAAATGTCCCTGAAAGTGTTGCCTTAAAATCCCCTTTCATTATACAGCTCAGTGTTTCTCAAACACACCGACCCCGCATGATCTCTGTTGTGTTTCTCTTTGTTAAAACAGACCGCTTTCCTCAGAATGCTAACTGGCAATTTGTAGGCAGCATTTGATCCGGTGGAAACGTGCGGAGCTGGTGGGCTGAAAGGTTCCCCGCTACCGTTACGGAGACAGAACAATCTCACGTGGGAATAGTGTGTCCTCCCTCTCTGTCGTTTCCATCTCAGAGCTCGGCCAGCTCTCCCTCAGGAGAAACTTCAACAGAAAAACAAGGCGATTAGAGAAGCAGCCCGCAATACAAAATGACTCACCATGCAGTTTACCTCCAGACATGAGCTTTTATACCAGCTGTAACTCTCCGCCGTCTCCAACACATGCACTCGCTCGCTTTGTCACAGAACTTGACATTTCCAAGTAATTACAGGTGTTTCTCATTATTGGCTGTCTGAATTGAGGCTACTTTCTCTTGACACTGGCATATGTTTAAAGATAAAGCATCATTTAATTACTTTGGGACTTTCATGTGAGGCCTGTGTGGATATGTTCCTGTTTTAACTTTCCACCTGGACATATGGGGAGCTGTGCCGCCTGAGTGTGGTGTTCAGTACATGAAACGATAAAATGATGAAACATTTCACACATAACACTGGCTCATTCGACCACCCCCACACGGACAGAAAATAAAACATTGAGGGTGTAATTTCATGTTCTACTGCTAATGTCATATGTATGCTCAAATGCAGCACACATCAGTGAGACCACCATCTTTAGAAACTCATATCGCTCAACACTGCAGTGCTATCAAAGACAATGTGACATCTAAACATGTAGCTGTACACCTTTCAAAGAAAAGCATAACATGTCCCCTGTGAGATATGTGGTAACTGAGGTGATGAAACACCCATGTAGAAGGTGAGACATAAACCCTGTGCTCCTAAAATGTGAACTTTTCTGCATACAAACACCTGGCACTCTGACCCCTGACGGCCTTGATGAGGAGTTTGACATTAGAGCTCTCTTGTGACTTAATATTTTATGTCAGGTCTCTTTTACATTAATGCTGCCATTTTTGTACTTTGTGTCCTTCATAATTTTAATGTTGTTTAATGTTTTTCTTATTTGTTGTTTTTCCCTATAAAGCTCTGGGATTCACTGCCCGAGGAGATGAGGCTGCCTAGCACATTACCTGTTTCAAATCATTACTTAAAATATATTCTTATAGGAAAGCTTTCTCTTTTAATGCCTGATTTGTACTTTTTGAATCATAACTTTTGTGTTTTATTTCCTTTTGTTCTATTTTTGCCTCCACACACACTATTTTAACAGCTCTTAATGTTTTTAAAAATCATTTTATTGTTATTGTTGTCTTATTTTCATGCACTTTGTGAAGCACTTTGTAACCTTGTTTAGATAACTGCCATACAAAAAGAATAATTATTATAAAAATGAATCATCATTATTATATTTGGCAGCTGTTTAGCCTGATTCCTTTATGAAATGCAAACAGTTGTGGGTGCGTGATTTGACTGTTAATTTTCTTCCTGTACTTTGATTTTCATGATGTTCTCTTGCATATATGCAGTCTATGTTTATACATTTGTGTAAATGCTTTATATTGAGTTGTATTTTCCTTTATGATTTGACTGATAATTTGCAACAAGTGTGGTATATCATCTTTGCTTGTGATATAAATTTCATATATATGGTACATAATTTGTGTATAAACTAGTTTATTCTTTACTCTAAAAAGAATAGTCTACTAATTCAACTTAAAAAAAATAGTAAAGTAACCATTTGCGTGCATCTTTTTAAGTAGTTTCAACTCATTATTGAGTAAATCCCATGATTCTTTTATAATCTGACAAACTCAATTAGTTTAGTACAACCAACATGATTTGCTTTGACCTCTAAAAACGTAATTAAGTCGAACCAACTTAATATTTATCCAGAAGTTGTGTTTATATCTAGTAGTCAAACTATTTTAATGATCCCATCCTACTCAAAAATGTCAAAAATGTAAAATAAAACAAGTTCTCAACACGTTAATGAAACAAACATATTTATTTATGCTGAAAAAATGTCTTTATTTTGTTTGTTAAAGAGTAAGATCATATTTGTTTAGCCCTGAAATCTGCACCAGACTCCATTTAAACAGACATTAATTTTATTGTAATCGTACTCATGTTGTATTGTAAAACACACTTCAGTCAAAATCAACAGGAAAAAAAACCTCACAAAAACATCTTGTTTTGTCTGTCCGCTGTTCCAACAACTCTGGTTTGTTAGAATTAAACTCTTAAATCACTCAGTTAGATGTGAAAACATGAAGTGTCGATACATGCTACAATTACAAAACAAAAAGGATGGTACTCTTCAATAAAAAGGTCTATCTCTGTTGGGATCCTTTCAATAATGCCAGACACTTATAGTAAATTTATAATACTATGGAATATAATAATCAACATGTCAGTGGGACAAACAAGCATTTTTAGAGTACGCACATGAAGGGTGCATAAGCCCAGAGTGGTTACATGACAGTCTGTTTGGCCGCTGCCAGCTGCTCTCGCTAAACACTGGAACCATAAATTGTTGTTCCCATTCGTCACTTAGACACGAAAACATGGGAAAATAGGGTACAGGTAAAAAGATACAGAAGTTACCCTTTAAAATGGAGACTCTCAGCATTTATCAGAAGTCTGAGGAAGAGTCTAGTGCTTGAAACATTCCACAGCATAACATCCTTCTAACAGGAGCTGCTTGTTGTGCGGATCTGTTTGTTTCAACTCTGCTACAGCGCTCATGTCTCCCAACAGCAAGAGCTGTTTTCAAACAAACGCATCTCGCCTGGTGCAGATTAGGCATGGCGAATTACAAATCAACCTATCCTAACTCTGATCTCTGTTCAGGCAACATACTGCCACTGTTTTCGTGTTTTGATCCATCTTCTTAAGATAGACTGATAACAGCGAGAGACGCCTGAAATGGAAGGCGCCAGCATGAGGTCTACGGGTGCAAAACTCCCCCAGAGCGGCCCCCAAAGTTCGTATCTCCTGCATCACCACATCAAGTGTCTTTGCTGAAATGTCACAGATATGACAGGTGATAATTTACAATGGCAGCTGCGGGGCGGAGGGCCGGAACAATCTCCATCCATTGCATCTGTGTGTATGCATCACTTTATGGCACAGATAAGCAAGAGGATGTTGGTTTTAGCACTGTCTTGGTACACGGCGTACATCTCATCTCTGCTTGACAGCCTGTTATGAGCTCTCTCCAAACACGTCATTGACAAGTGTCTTAGGCTGCCCGCGTCTCCTTGAACTGAGGATAAATGACTGTGTCCTCTTGAAAGCTGAACAATATAAATGATTTATACCAGCCAAAAGTCCTCTGGGTGATTCATGGCTTGCTGCATGTATAGCTGTAGCTAGCATTAAATGCATAAACAGCTGAGCTAAAGCAGTGAGGCTGAACTATGACTTAGTGTGAGACCACGCGTGCATGCACCTGTTTGCTTCAGATGAAGAGCTCTCCCTGGCATGGAGGGGGTGTGACGTCTCTGCGGCCAGTGGATAAACCAACTCCTCGGGCCGGCCGTGCATTCGTGAACCTGCTGTCAACCTCTATAACACACACACTTCTTGAAATCTGTGTTGTACAAATGTGCATTTGCATACAGAAATTGTTCAGGTTGATATTTTCCAGTATTAGGGCAGCGTTGTAAGACACAAACAAAAACTGACAGAGCAACAAATATTATGTCAGTTGTAGTCTACTCGTGTGGTTTATTTGCCATGAAATGGGGAAAAAAAATGTTTGTGCTAAGACTGGATTGCAGGAGTCAGCGCTGTGATGAAGTATAACTGCATATTTAACAAATGTAACTCTTTGCAAAAACAGCAACTGCTTCACATTCTTGTGTTAATTTTGAATAAAAAAACAATTTTAAGGTCAACTCAATTAGCCTACATCCCTTTTCCAAATTGAAAACCCATTTGCATTTGCTTTTCAATACTCTGAAATCATTCAGCTGTGCAGAATTTGTAATGTGGTCGTAGGTGCCAAAGCTTAGATATTTCTTAATTACAACATCTAATTGATGGCTAATGTTTCGTAGCAGGCAGGAGAGTTGTTGTTAGTGGTGCAGTGGCATGAAAAGGAGGAAGTAAAACTTGACTATGCTTGAGCAGCTGAAGTTATTATTTCATTAGACCTTGGGATACACGTGTGGCGCCCTGATTTGGGCACACAGCTATCAGCCTGGAAAATCACGCAGAGATTGTGTTTACATGGTAATCGGCATTCAAAGTGCACGGGTCATGATCAGGAGAATTAATCTAATTACCATTATCATTATTTTATTATCTGATAAATTGGCTGTCTTGACGAATGCTCCCTGAGGATAGACACGTGGAAAATGGCAAAGTGCAAAAAAAAAGTCTCTGAGTGAAAGTGGTTCTGCTGGGGTGATCAAATTAAAACTACTTTGTCAGTCATGCCTACCTGTACACGCGGGGGCAAGGACGGTGTGAAATTAAGGTTAAAGTATAAATTGAGAAGACCATGGAGAAGCTACTTCAGGTCAGGTGATGATTCAGTGATATGATGGAGCTCATTTTGGCTTTTAAAGTGATGTAATGCAGAGCCGCCACCAGACTTTTTTTTATAGGGGTGGTCAGATGGGGTCACTGAAAACTTTGGGTGGCACCAAAACCAAGAGCTGCAACTGAATTTCAGTATGTAGGCTAGTTGAAAACTTTATCTATATGGAGAGTTAATGAGGTGCATACTAATACTCTTTGATACTGAATTTACAGTGTATATTAATTATCTAATGTGCATAGACAAATACCAATGCAGTAAACATTTAGAGTGTCATAACGATCGTGCTTTAATGTGTTATGTATCCATACATGTTCGGTGAAGGACTACATTGATTGTAAGGGACAAAATATTTACTGGGTACAAGTCCTCTAATATTATGGGGAGATTCATGTGTAGCACAGAGCTCATTTTCATTCAGATATCTTGAGATGAGAGTTCAAGGGACGCCTTTGAAAATGGCCACGTCAGTTGTTCCATCACCAAAATGTAGCCTAACTCTGAAGTGTTATTTAACTCCTGTCCTGACAAGCTATGCCGACATGTTTGGTGCCAAGAGGCTGAAAAATGGAGTTAATGAAATGAACTGCAGTAACTTGAATGGCCACTTGAGGCTGGCTCCAGAAGCAACACACTCCCATTCCAACCATTATCACTCTAATAACTAGCTGCCCCAAACACTGGCCACCGCATGGCGATTGCAGCCTAATTGACCTGGATGATGAAACACTGGACTGGCTTGCCTCAACGCAGCTGAAGTTTCAAGGACATACACCAGAAGAAGAAGACTCCAACCTCGTCACATATCGACATTTGGTCACGGACTTTCCACGTCGACATATGGCGTGCAAGGTACCCTAGGTGTGTTGGTGGTTGAAGCTCTGGGACTCTGTGTCAACTCCTGCTTGTTACATGCATTCTCTGTTTTCAAATTACACTTTCGTTTTCACAGGAAATATACAGTTTGCTTACAGTCTCTTTCAAAATAAAAGCACCACGTCATTACAACACTGCAATTTGACTTTTTTTCCTCCAACAGCAAACGCATGTGGTTATGTTTTGCCAACACCTGGTTGTGTTTTGGAAAAAGAACAGGGTTTGGCTTTACAATCTTTCAGGAAGCGAACACCAGCCCGAGGAAAAGGTGGTGGTTGTTAGACCTATCCACCACCACTCCTGCCGCCCTACTCGGACTGCTGCCGGCTTAACTTTCGTTGTTGTACCACCACGTTTCCCCTGATGCTGCCTGGCACCATTAAACAATAATAGCAACTGGCCGCAAATCATGCTGACGTGAAAGGACAGGTTTTTTTCTCCAATGTCTGATGCCAGAAGCAAGTCAGTCCCCATTGACTCCCACATTAAAATGCCCAACTTTACAGCAGAAATAAACACGTTTACAGCCTGGTACAAAAAAATGTTTTTGGTCTTTATAGCTGATTTCAACACTCATGACAGCTGTACAGTGATAAATTTCATATAACTCTCATATGTAAATTTTCATTAATGTTTAATGTTACACATATTTAAGGGCGGGGCTGCTTGAGTGACAGGCTGCCTGTTAGGCGTCGCTATATATCCACACTTTGCTCCTCCATAGCTCCAGCTTCTAACCCAAATATTGTCACTTCTGGCTCAAAAATCCAAGATGGCTGAATTGCTAAACTCGAGACTTCAAAGCAATGGGTGATGTCATGGTAGCTCTGTTTATTATTTTATACAGTCTGTGGTTGCTACCAGTGGATGCCTTAGGTTGCCTTGGTTGCCACAAGATGCCATAACTTTGCAGTAGCTTAACAAAATATCATGCCACAACCTTAAAGACAGTAACGTTAGCCTCCAGTTACTTTTCAAGGGAGAGCCAATGGGGGCAATAAATGGATCAGGGTGGCCATCTCCCTTTCCCCAGGCCCCCCTTGGGGGCACCACTGGTGTAATGTTAATAGTAATATTATAAAATACCTCACGACAATGAGAAAAGGAGCTTTGGCTCAACATTAAATGATCAGTCACATCGCTGCTGGTGACCGTTCCTTTGAAATTCTGTTGCTAGGAAACAGCTTGGGTCAGGGTTTATTTCCTGCCAGCTGTTGACAGGACCCATTTAGACTACGGTGTTTGAAACCGAGAAATTATCTTCAGGAGCTGCGACTGGTTTGCCTGCTGGAACAAACTCAAATGGATCACAGTGAGCTTCTCATTATACAAATGGAAGGTCATTCTTTCTGCACTCTGTTAGCTTTCACTGGAGTTTATTTAAAGAAGCAATGTTTTGACGAGTCTCCTCAAAGATGTGAGACGGCTTTATCTTATTTACAAGATCTTTTTCACATTTCTGGTGTTTACATTGTCCGACACTAGGGCAAACACGCTGTGATGGCCTGAAACATCTCCATTCAGACAAACGTGCCACAGCAGCACGTTTCCATTGTTGGACTGTCATGTGTTTTTGAACTGCAGCTGCAGCATATGTCTCCTAGTAGAAATGTTTTGGGCTGTTGTAGGACTTTTGTCGCTGTCAGCCACTGTAGATTTTTCAGATACAGTGTTAAACCACATTTATGTGCACAGGAAATTAACATAGTTATGCTGAGAAGGAAGTTAGGTTAAGTTTGGACCGATTGATGTGGGTCATTTATGATCACCTCTAAAATGCCTTAAGTCTGGGTATTCCCAAAGCTCAGAGAAAGAGGAGGACCTTTCTTTTTCTTAATTAAGATGAGACAAGATAAGATAGGCCTTTATCTTGTCTTATATAAAACTGAAGTAAAACTAGCAACTATAAAAGAACAATTACTGACAAAATTACAAGGCAAAAGTGACAGTCAGCAGCATCCCTCTTTAGAGACCTCACCCAGCCATCTTCTAGGGTCTCCTATCATCACGACCCACAAAGCTCACACCAGCACATGGGACCAAATTTCCAGAATGAAGGATTTTGCCTCATCAGGCAGTGGACAATTCAAGCAGTCATGACAATCTGCCACTTTCAGGTGTTACGGTAAAATACTGAGGCCACAGCAATCTTTGGCCTAAAAGGTTTTTGGTTTTTGAGCAGGAGTAGGGTGCACAAGCAACAGTTTATTTTCCTGTCTTTCAGAGTCCTCATTGAGTCATAACAAAGTGCATTTGTACGGTGAGGCCTTGCCTGCCAGTTCTATTTCAGAGAGCCTTAACCAAATCGCTCTCACACCAATCGCTCGCTGCTTTCCAGCGTGTTGCGGCGGTTGCACCATATTACAATTCACCGTCATGCAAAAAAATTGGTGACAAGGATACGGTGTAGTGACACAGCTTCAAGTGAAAAATGGCTTCCTTGAGGAGTAAAAATATTTGCCCACAGCATGTCCCAAGAGCGGTCTTTGTCCCTCAGATCAAAGTCTCTGTTTCGCGCTTTGAGCATTGATCTGCCAAATGTTTGTGATAACAAGTCCTTCTGTTGCCTGGACACCACTGCACCTTTGAGTATAATATTAATACAAAATCACTGATAAATAAATGACATCAGATTTAATTATATTAACAACACGATGGTGATTTACAGCTCTTTGTAAATGACTTGTTGATGAGTAGTTTACTATTAATAATACAGTATACTTAATAATCAATCATTATACGACACACCACTGATTTACAGATAACTTATGGTACATCTGATCATGACAAAGGTGTTATCATATTCACTGGACAGATAGAAAACAGCCGGCTAAAGGAAAGGTAGCAATGGATCATCTTTCCTTCAGGCTGGAGGAAGAGCGGGTCGCCCACTAATTGACCTCTCACTAAGCCCCGCCCCTTTGTGATGGTCTGACAAGCTGTCAGAGTCAGCACAGAGCCCACACTGTAACTAACTGCACTCCCTGAAGAAATATTATCATATTTTTGGAGAAATTAAACAGTGACTCCAGAGAGAAGCAGACAGA
>JAPZEB010000021.1:16483581-16499170 GCA_029783705.1 Chaetodon striatus | reverse complement strand
AGCGAGTGAGGAGAGTGCTTACAGAGTATCTTGACCCTTAACTAAAGACTGGCCAACATGACTGACCAAAACACCAGCTGGTCTTAACGCTTTGTGCATTCTCCAGATGTCACCTGTACAGTATACTGCTAGTTTGGAAGTGTGTGAAATGAGTGTCTAATGAAAATAAACATGACAACGACAACAACGTCTCAAGCAGTATTTTATTATTATTATTATAATTACTGGTAATGTGCAAATAAATCACGATTGTCTGTAGGACAGATGAGTGACCACTCGTCCCCGGCCACACACTAAGGCCCGGCGTTCACTGCTTGTCTGTATTATGTGCGGATATTTTTTTTAATTTAGCGGTGATCTGAGATTTTGATATGCCGATACTAACGTGCGGGAAATCTTTCTCTGTCGGTGTTGCATACTGTGCCTGAAACGAGTCCATTATATCGGCCTACATCGACTGACACGGCTCCCCATCAACGTGTTGTTGAAGTTTACTGGCTTTATAATCCAGCGTGACTCGAAGCAGCAGCTCGACTTCGTCGTCAGTCCAAACCAAAGTCTCTGTTTTCCCTCATGTGTTGGAATTCATTTTGGCCATCTCCTTGTGCTTTTGCTGATTCTTCTTCTTCTGTTTGCATACACCGTGCAGGCTTTTTTACATGCTCCGCGTCTCCTTCTCTGGTTCAGAGCTGTATGCTCCGGTTTTTAATGGCGCGCCATCTCCAGGTTGGCATGCATACTGCAGCCATTTTATGTGGTTTCAGTGGCTTGAAACGGCTTCATCTTTACGCCTGCATTTTCGAAGCCGGCTCCGTGCTTACGGAACACTATTGCAATCCGATCATTTTCTTTGGCGGTTTCAAAAACAACTCAGTTAAATCTGCATAGTGCTACAGGAACTTACTATCAGTCCTTGACACAACTTAAGTGTATTTATGATCAAGCTTAATATTGTTCATATAGCAGCAATCTGGCCAAGGGAAGGTACATACAAAGCTAACAAAAGTGAACCCAGAACTGAACCTTGGGGAATGCCAGACAGAACAGCTGATGCCACAATGTAATGACCAGCAGTTATTTAAAACATCCTGTGTGAGAGGAACATGGAAAACAAAATAAACCCTCCCACAAGTCTCTGCATTTATATTTTCAGTTTCGATTAACAGTGTCAAAAGCTCCACTTATTTGTCATTACCAAGGAGTACTCCCCTTGTGATGCCCGGTGATGCAATGGGATTACCAAGGTCATTAGAGACTCTGACAATGCCTCTTTCTGTAAAGGGCATCCCACAAAAAAAGCTGCTGTTTTTTGCATTCCAGACAGCTGCTTTGCTGTCACTTTTCCCAAAGAGTGACTGAGACACGTTTATTTTAGAGATAAAAGACAGTCCGGAAATTGGCCTGTAGTTTTCAAGCAGTAATGAGATTTCTATATTTTACATAGAGTTTGTTTGAAAACACGCTAAGACGTGGCCAGATTGCACAGATATTAATGACAGAAACCCAGCCAGGACCAGTAGACTCAAGGACGTTTTTAAATATAGATGTTGGTAAAATGTCAAGGGGACTCGGGGACAGTTTTATACTTGCCAACAAATGTGAGCTGCGTTTTTTAAGTGCAACAAACTTTTAATACATAACATCCATTGAAAGAAGCAGTAAAAAAGGGCTCAAGATACTGTAAAAATATTTAAGACAGTGTGCAGCTTTTTCTCATTTTATTTAAGTTTAGTGTGGCTATGTAGGAGTGGTCATACTCATATTTTCACATATTTTCTCAAAGACCCCCTGTTAGTCTCACTGCAAAATACAGAAACCCACTTTTCTAACCTTTCCTTGCTTAAAGACACAAACTCATACACACACATACACATACACACATACACACACACACACACACACACACTTTCATAAGACATTTGAGACCTTCAGAGTCCATGGATGGTCACATATTCCACACATGGCTCTTCCATCAGCTGCCCTCCCTCTCTTCATCTTCCTCTGTTTTTCCAACAACTGTGGCCAAAGATGAAGTCCCATCTCCTGGGAATAGCGGGATGGGGCGTTAACTGGTGTCTGTCTCCAGGGATAGCCTTTCCGATAAAGCTTAGAAAGGGAGATGAGAGGGAGAAAGGAGAACAAGGAGGGGACCCAGGTAGCATCCACCTCCCCCCACTTCCACTCCATGCATCTGAACACTGTAGCTGCCACAGCCATGCACACATGGTCAGAGTTAGGTCTCAATATGTCTGGCGGCTGACTCTTAATGGATGGTGTACTAGGCTGTGTCATGAAGGATTATAGTGTAGTGGATGAGAGATGCAGGGAGGCTGTGAGACTCTAGGTGCAATCCTACAGGCCAGAGGGGTTGAGAAGGTTGCTTTAAAAATGTAATTTGTCACAGACTACCTGGTTAAAACTGTAATCTGCAATATGATACAGACGAATGGGATGCAGTTTTACTCGTTCCCTTAGTTCGTTTATTTCAGGGGAAATCCACTGCATGGTTACTGTTGAAGCACCATCTGTCTCCAGTTTCAAGAATAACAAACACTCTCTTTGGCCGTTGTGAATTGAAATTCTATGATGAATTGAAAATAATAAAATGAAATGATGAATGATGGCTGACTTTTATTTAGGTACTTCAGTTTCAGTTTCTGCTGGCTTACTGTCACACTGTCATGGCTTACTGGGACACTTAAACAGAACAGAGCCATTGTTAATGTTATTAGTAGTACCTGTGCTTTTCCTACTATGATGAGTCAACGTGTCAGCTGTCAAAAGGGACTGAGTAGCTCAATGTGAGGAAGGGTAAGGATCCAATATCATTTTCATTAAATCTGAATATAGTATTGAATCTACTTATTGAATCTGAATCATTTCCAATCTCTCAGCAAATCTTATAAGCTGTTTACATTCAACAGGAAGAAAAGTTATAACCAATGATAGTAAAGGTCAGAGCACATCAAAGCAGATTTTGTTGGCTGAGAAGGTCATACACTGCTGTACCGTGGGGCATCCTAATTCATGTTCACTCTAAATATTGTTGCGTAAAACATATGACACATGTTTTTGGCCACTTGGGGGCAGCACAAACAAGTGAGCACAACACTGCCTTTCAGGTCGATATAAGCCCTTTTTATACTGAAGGATGCTACAAAGTCCCTTCTTTGTGATGCCTTTGCATTTTCACACAGAACCAAACGATGGCGACTTCATGCTGCTCCAGTGTGTGATCTTAGATGGCATGCCAGCATCGTGGAAACAAAGTGGCATAACAGGCAGGACATTTAACACAATGGTATGGCCTTAAGCATGACATACAACAGCCATTGGTGAAGCTTTATAAACAGTAACAATAAAAACATGGCAATAACAAACATTTAACATCCCAGGTAAATGGCGGCATTTTGGGCCACTGTTCTTCTTCCTTGAGTGAGCTGCTAACAGCTACTTTTTAAATCTCCAGTGTTATGTGTCACACATAAACACATCATCAAAACGTCAGACCCATGCCACCCATGAGCTCGTTTCCCTGGTTGTTTCATTTATACAGACCTCGTTTTGGCACTGTTTTAAAGTGATGTGTTGCTGTTTTTCAGTGGCTTTTAGGGTATGAAGAGCAGATTTTTTTTTTTACCGATACATCACTGCTTCTCCTGACAAGATTGTGCCCTCAAAACCAGGTACTTTTAAGCCAAGACATGACCTTTTCCTAACAATTAACCCAGTGGTTTTTGTGCATAAATCCAACCACACATTACAGCATTATTGAAATGTTTAGTTTCCACCACATAATAATGTGCAAATGTAACATATCAGTGATTTGTAGAAATGTTCTGTGCCACCACTTTTCTGGGGATTGGGTCGCATGAACTCTTTAGCAACCATTGCTTCAACACTATTATTCATCTGGAGTCCTGTTCATGTCCACCTGAACTGTCATCCAGTTTCACTCTCTTTAGCTCTGTTTTGGTCTCCACCAACTCTAACTCTGTGGCTGAATGTTCCACCAGCTAGTCTTTAACTGGGTCTGTCTGCTGTTTGGTGCTAAGCAGTTAGTGTACAGTGAGTTTTTAGAGTTATACGGCACTATAACAGTGGTGGTGACATTGAACAAAGAGTAAAGTTACGGGTTGAACAGCTAAACAAGTGACCCCTTTTGATGCCTGTCACATTTCCCATGAGCCACTTCATCCAAATACTAGAGATCCCAATCCAACCAGATCCAAAATGGAGTCAGCTTTGCTTGTGACCACAATTGTGTGATGGCAGCTCGTTCCCTTAAAGACCAAAAAGGCCCTAGCATGACAAGAGTGGTGCCGGGGCTGAATTATAACAGACAAAGTGTTTCTCCATTTCTAATTGAATTGAATGAAGTTCAGATATGGATGCGGCAATCTAAATGACAGAGACAGGCTAATAGCACTCCGATTTACATTAGTCTCGTTCTCTTGTGTTCTTTCTCACGCTCTCACCCAAAATGACACACACACACACACACACACACACACATGTGAGAACAGTCAGCATGAGCTTCCCTCGTGTATATTTGCAGGTGTCGTGTGGTATCACAGTGATTTAAACGTATCTCAAACATCACACAACATTACATATGTATGAGGATAGGGTTTCCCAATCCATTCCGTGTGTCTTTTAAATTACTTCTGTGTTATCACTGCGGATTACATCCCTACTCCTCTTACTACACTGTGGAATCAATTCAATTCTCCCATGCTCGAGATATTACCTGCCTATTGTAGGCTGATGTCAGTGTGCCTGGGGTTCTCTGATTTACTGTACCGGTGTGTCACGTTCCAAGCACAGCATCTGGCTGAGCTGCTAGATGAGATGAAATGCAAATTTTGCAAGATAACTCAGGCACACGTGTACACCTGTGGAGTGCTGTCATGCAGAGATTTATAAAAGAAATTAGCATTCTCACACATCCATGTACAGTAAAAAATAATAACAGTATTTATGATATCTGCATTAAGAAAAGGTTGGGAAAAGGTCTTTTCCAACTTGTTAAGAATATAATATTCACATGCAATTTATATGTTGGAAGTTTTGCAGTTCCTGTAGTTACTTCTCTTGTCCGTACTGGTCATGATCCCTTCCTAATGCAACACCTAATGGAAGATGTAAAAGATGTATATTTAGAAGTTCAGGTACAACAATAACAATTTAACTAGATGGCTAATGGAAATGCATAAAACTGCACAAACACATTGATCAATTGCCCAGATAGTTTACAAGTGAGTCAAAAGTTGTGATTATATTCACAGCTCTCACTCACACTTCC
This sequence comes from Chaetodon striatus, assembly GCA_029783705.1. Lineage (NCBI taxonomy): Eukaryota > Metazoa > Chordata > Actinopteri > Chaetodontiformes > Chaetodontidae > Chaetodon > Chaetodon striatus. Next base: position 16,493,865 of record JAPZEB010000021.1, on the reverse strand, counting down.
TACAACATACAGATCAGTGCTGTCTCACCAACAAAGATCATTCACAGGTCGAACTAACTCCTACCTGCATTGTGTCTTTTCAAAATACAGTTCCAGACATTTACAGTTTCATCTCATTAGAGAATAGTCTTTTTCAAAATTCGGTAAAAGATCTCATATGTATTTCTTTGTGCAACAAAAGCAATTGTTTGTCCAGTGTTTGTTGGACTCATCCACCACCCCTCCCACCCAACGTTTTATCCTGATGCCTTTCGGCAGTGTTATACACTGACACCACCTGTGGGCATATTATACCCCCGTGAAAGGATGTCTTTCCTCGTTGGTGCGTGACACCAAAATCACTGAACAAGTGGTAGTATTTGACAACTTCAGGATGATAACGAGTTGTATAAAAATGACAATGGCCGTGTTTGAAATCACATACTAGGAGTATGGAAAATTTAGTATGTAGTGTGTTGCAGTTGTATAGCATTTAGTTTTGGTGTTAGATTTCTTATTCTCAGCCAAATCCCAACAGGTCTCGAAAAGCCCAACAGGTTGGACTGGGTTCAGGCTGATAATGTGTGCTGATTTTCCAGGTCTGGAGAGAAAAAACATGTTGACCTATTACGATATGTCATTTTCAAGTCAGTATCAGCTGATACCAATGATATGCTGAGAATATTGTGCATCCCTATTTTATTTACATTTGTGATAAACAGTTTTCACTCAACCGTAGCTTGGACCAGTGGCACTGTGATCAATAAAGTCATGTGATGCTGAGCAGATGTATTGCTCGAGTATAATTAAGTGTGAAAAGTCAGCTAGTACTGGCATACTTAATGGTTAATTTAGTAAGCAGAATGCAGTACATATTGACTGATTATGTAGTATGTTGATGTGCATTTTCAAACATAACCAATATTGTTGGTTGTGCTGTATATAGGATTTTGATACTAAATCAGTGGAGTAGTCTTTTAAGACAGACTTGAAACAATCTGTATAAAGAATAGCCTGTGAATCCTGCTGTACTCTATTGAGCGCCACTATTCATTAAACAGTATTACTTTCCATTTTAGGTAAATCTTAACATTTGTAAATGTTTATTTGCAAAGACAATTATGAGATTTATGAATGATGGAACTCTCCACCCCTCCTTCATCATAATACTTACTGCTTATGTATTATTCAGCAAATCAACATGAGCTATGAGAGGCTGGTATTATGACTGAGAAACTTTCCGAACTGCAGTGTATGTAGTCTGGGTGTGTGGCACCATTGTTTCCAAAGTGCAGCACAAAGCAACAGTAAATTACTGATTGCAGTCACTATAGTGAGCTGAAACAAAACACTGATGTCTTAAGTGGACAGTAAGAGCAAGTGGCTGTGAAGAGTGTGTGTGCACTTCTAGCTACATTATCACATGTATGTGTGCTTAACTCTGCCAGCACACATGGGCATGGTTATCATTATGGCTGTCTCTTTGTGTGTGCATGTGTGTGCAGATGCCTGATGCCATGTTAAGTGTGAGTGTCTGTATGTGCAGGGCCATGTCTGTGGGTGTTTCCTCCCCCCCTGTGTTTAATAAGCCATTTCATCAAACTGCAAGGTCAAACAACAGAACAAGCAGGAGGAAGCTTAGTAGCTTCACTGGCTGAACTTTAAGAATCACTTTACCAAGTCTGTCACACATCACTGACATGTGGAGAGGGAGGGGGACTCAGTGCTGACTCATTCACTTCACCACAACTGCAAAAGGCCAAATTGGGGGTCATAGGTGAATAAAGTAAGGAAGGAAAATTGTAATGACTAGGTTGGGGTTGAGCCAGAATGGCTTCAGGCTTTCAGCTATATTTTCAGCTGAACTGAAAATAATTTGTCACAGGTCATGTGCATGATCCACCATATCAAACACTGAAAAGGAGAGACCTTTTCATAGCTGTGGCTGATGATGTCATGTTATGTTTCTTCCATCCACTCCCCGGGCGTGATAATCTCATTGGTGACAAACAGTCTGGAATGACAACAGCAGTAACAGAGAGCCATGAAACATTTCCAATCATTTGGGTGTTTAAATGTTGCTTTCATGGATTATCTTTGCAGCGCTACGTGTACCCAGCCATAACAAAGCAGATACTATGATTCTATGCTCTGGCATGAAGAATGAAATCCACATTTGCCGAGAAGGTTGACACTTACGGTGTTTGTGCAGGGAAACTGGCCAGATATTTCATGGTCCTTGAATTGGCCCCATGATACAAGCAGATGTTTAACAGATGTTTTCCAAAATGTATTGTGTATTAGCAATCTTACTGATATTAAAACACAATATTAATATGTGAGCAATACTAAAACAACTGCAGTGTACAATACCCCAACTCACACAGACCATTGTTTTAATTTGAACCCTAACCACCTTTAACAGCATTCAGCACTTCACCAACAAAATGACCATTTGTGTATGAATTACTCACTGAATGTTACCTTGAATTTGTGACTTAAACATAGTTTTTCTCACATGCCTCAATGATGAATTAAGAATTAAAAAAAAGGCAAGCATGCTTAATGAGTTGAAGTATTCAGGGTCCGCATTTAACAACAGCAAAACTGTATCAAAACACCCATTTACAAACCCTCATACAACTCATGCAGTAAAATCTAACTTTCATTTTTCTAGTCGTATGCTCAGTACTTCCCAACCCATCAATTTTCACTAAAACATCACAACATAAACACTTCTGGCTTCAAACACACGCACATGCTCAGGTGTGCATGAGGTCGTTTGCAATGACATGATGGAAAATCTCATACAACTTATGCGGTATAATTCAAGTCTCATTTATCAAGTTGTATTCTCATTTCCGAAACACATGCATTTTGGCTGTAACATTCTGATTTAAAACACATCAATACAAATAGTCTCATGCACAGCACCTGATAACACGTGTGTTTGAACTCTGCTCAAGCTGAGCTCATACGCATGCTCAGGGCTACTTGTAGCTGGAAGTGTTTATATTGTAATGTTTTAGCAAAAATGCATGTGTTTGGGAAGAACCAAGCATATGACTGGATCAGTGAGACGTGGTTTATACTGCATGAGTTGTAGGAGAGTTTGTAAACAGATGTTTTAAGATACTTTTGCTGTTGTTAATAACGGTCCCCATTTACTTCAATCCATGGGAATTTTTGCCTTTTTTTTTACAATGGAGGTATGCAAGAAAGCAAAGTTTTCAGCACAAATTTAAGGTTGCACTTGGTGAGTTACTGATGTACAAATGTTCATTTGCAATTGAAGTATTGCTTTATAAAGGAGAACTTCTTCTTTCCAAGAGCAACTGGGAAATAAAAGGTGGAACACACCACCTGTTATAGCTCAAACAGGATTATGTGATCATACCTCTGCCATCTCTGACAGCCATCTTAAAGCAACCGAGCACACTAGCAATTAGCTGGCCTTGCTCAGTTAAAATAACTTTAACATGTCCCGAGCTAGCTTAAGGTAAACATCTGCTCCTTCTAAAGATGAGATATGGTTTCTGATGACTTATTAAGAGACACTAACACATAACTCAGTATTAACTGTAGCTCCATGTAAAGAGAATAAATGTGATGTTTCCCAGCTAATCCTCGGCTCGTCTGCGTTAACCACGCAGTTCACACGTTTTTTAACTTCTGATTTATTAAAAACTGTTCTGAGTGAAACATGAAGCTGAATGTAGCAGCAGACTTCAGTCATAGTAATATAAAGTAGGAGGAAAATCCCTTTTTGTTCTGGTCACATGTTCAACACACAGTTGCTGAAGACAAAAATGTAGCTTAGCCTGGTTGTTAGCCGTTACAGACACGGACAGTGCAACAGGTACCAGAGCTCCGCAAAGACATTTAAGAAAATGCTAAGCTAACATTAGTTAAATATTTGTTAAAAAGTAAAAAAGTATTTGCTAAACTGAAGGCATATTACTTTCAAAAAGAGCTAGCGTTTGCAGTTAGCCACCAAGAGTAGCCAGTGGGACTAACCACAGACAGTCTACGGGACTAACTAGCTTACTGCTACATCCACTATCTCACAGGAAGTTGCACACATAATCATTTCTACAGTAGTGCCCTCAGGAATAAGGTGGATATAAAATGTTTTGGGAATTCGTCCAGTGATTGACGAGACATCTCAGTCTGGGCCAAGCTGTTAGCATCGCTGATGAGGAATTATCTTTATATACTAACCTAACTATCTGGTCATTTAGTCTTTAGAAATGTTGAGCTTTGTGGTGTTCCTTTGTGAAATGTCATTTAAAAAATCTTTATATGTGATTCTCCGCTTAGTAAACAATTAACATTATAACATTATAATGGGGCTAAATATGAACAGCTGGTGCTGGTGCTCCTGGTCCAACACCCTTGGCAGAAGCCAGGGAGTTGTGGCCAATATCTGAGGGGAGGAATAATGAGAATATCTGCTCCAGGGACCAACAAAGGATCATATAATCATTATTTTTCCATGAGATGCTGTGTGCAGGCCTTGTGTGTTCTTTCTCAGAAAAGCAGTGTTTCATATTTAAACAGCTCCACATAAGTCAGAGCTGTCCGGAACAAGCCGGCCTCGGCTTGACATAAATTCCTGAGTGATGGTTGAATGAACAGAAGTTGTTTAGCAGTAAGGAAGTGTTACTCATTCACTTTTAAAGCCAGAGTGGGGATAGAAAACATCAATCTTCTGGTAGCTGACACGCTTCTCTAACCTCTGAGCACGAGTGGATAATGAGACCATGAGCCCCGGGGCATGGATGTGGAAAAGGCTTTGCTGTGGTTTTGCCTCTTTTTTGTTGTTGTTGTTTCCCATCTTTTTGTGGTGGCTATGTATCTTTGCGTGGTTTTGTGTCTCTTTATAGTCATTATGTGTGTCTTTGAGGTCAATTTGAACCATTTTTTGTAAGTCTTGTGTCTCTTTGTAGTTGTTTTGCACCTTTTGTAGTTGTTCTGTCTTTTTGCAGCTCCTCTGTATCTCATTTTTCTGATCTGTACTTGTTATTTTGAGTGACATTTTGCAGGTAAACACTTCAGGCCCCTGGGTCTGTACCCAATAGGCCTGTTCAGTAATCCATCCCTGCCTTTTAGGTGCATTTGTGGGAGCAGTTAAAACAGTTAAAACTAAACACCAGTCAACTCTTTGCTTTCATTCTCAGTCACAGAAGAATTTTGATCTCCCTGGGCAGATGGTTCAATAAAGTAATCACACTTTTACTGCCTTGCACCAGTTTTTATGAGTCCAGACCTTTCATTGGACACGTCTGCATACCACTAATGCCCTGATGTCACAAAGTGACAAACTGCTTTCTAATTGTTTCACAGGGGGAGAAGTCACGGTCCACAGTCAGCAGGGCCCTTGGCTCGAGCTCAGTTCTCGTTAGCTAATCGTTTTGGGTATGCGACTAAAAGTAGTTTTCCGTGCTGTGGTGTCGATGGAAATACTCCAAGAGAATTATCTCCCCTGCTCGCCCGGGGTGCTTCTGACAAAACAGCTGCAACCTCCAGTTAACGCTACATCCCCTCATTTGCAGCATGTTCTTTTTCCGATTGCGCTGAAAGGACCATTGTTTGTGAAAAGGGATTCCTTATCTTCAGATTAAGCTGCAGCCTCTCTCGGCAGTGTGGAAAAGTCTGGCAGTGTGGGAACAGCTTCAAGATTACTGATATTCCCCAGAGCAGGAAAATCTGACTGTGAATGTTCCCATTTAGAGCAGTAAGATAAGCATTTTAGTACCATTTACTGACATTCGTCTACACAGTCAATAGATACCATCCAAAGCTTACCTGACCGTGGCCCTGATGGAGGATGTTTGTACTTTGTTGGACTCGAGCCCTGCGTAGCAACTCCGTTTGCCCTGGCAACAAATGTTATGAGGGCACAGTTCAGCCTTTGAGACATTGAACACTTTGCAGCTTGTCCAAGCTCACAGACATGTGTGCTGGCTTTCAGAAGTAATTGCAGCTAGAGTGATAAATCGATGAAGGTTGGTATAGAAACTATGCACCCAAGTTGTAATAAAATGGCTTTCGCGCATCAAAGTTGACCGCCGCGCTGAACAGAGGGCAGGGTTTTTTGATTACAGGGCGTTAGGTATAGGCTGTTAGTGACTCATGTGTTTCAGTAAATCATAAACCAATTACAAAAACAGACGGCCGGCTTGGTGCACAGAGGCCATTGGCTTTGGTTATTGTGTTACCATTAGTGGTGGACCGCTGCTGCTCCTGCCTCAGCAATCTCATCATGTCTGAGCCTGTCACTATAGTGCATAAAAGCTCAAATCAATACTAAGCGAGTCTACACTACATAAATAAATAAATAGAAAAAAATAAATAAATAAGCAGCAGTATAATTACACCATGTACAATAGATTTTATATAATGGGATTGTAGTGGCAGGTGAAATCTAAAGCCTTAACTACGCTCAAACATTTAGATTTACACATTCTGCACTCATCCATCACCAGTCTGAAACCACAACAACCCAATCAAACCATAAACCTTGTTCTCCTCCCTGATTGTCCTTTGCTCTCAATATTTCCAGGCATTTTGTTTTCTCTGTCAATTTACAGCGACTCAGTAAAAGGTCCGATGCTCCTGACCTGAGACTGAACTGAATTGTAATGAGGCTATAGCCGACCAAATGGAAGCTAATTGCCTTAGCTTGCACGTGCCAGCCCAATCAGATGATTGCAGAATGTACTGTTTGATAAAAGGCTTCTTTTATTCGTGAATATGGATTTAATCACCTCCAATCGAAATTAAACGAGCCTGAGAGGGGCGCACTGATATGTGACTGCAGTTAGGAGTGTTTGTGTGCAGTTTCTTCAGGCTCACTCGGTACTTCGACAGTATCAGAGTTCTGTTTAATACCATGAACATATTTGTTCATACGTCATCTAGCCCTGCTCCAACCATTCCCTCTGTGATGAATTACTTTAATTTTCTGCTGAAAAATGGGTGATATTTGGGATCAAGGGGATACAAGGCCTGGCTTCCTACCTAATTTGAATGCATGTCTATTAGGATATTGTCCCCACAACATTATGTCAGTGCACGTGTTGCAGACTTTTTTCACTGATTTCTTTTGGAGAAACAAAACTGAGGGATTCTTTTGTTACTCTGCTGAAAAGTTGGATTTTACATTGAGTCTTCACGGTTACCTTATCACCTGTAGAGCTGCAATGATTGTTGATCGACAGCTACTTTGATATTAATTAATCAGTCTATCGGTCTGTCTATCTATTGCTTTTAATATAGCCCTTAAATTTATTTGTTTTTGACACATAACACATTAAAATTATTACACCCCTCACAATCAAGAGGACTTTGCGACCCCCCAGTGGCTCTTTGGTGCCCCCCTAAGGGTGTCCAGCCCCCACAGTTGGGTGTTTTCACACTCTAAGAAAACTCAGACCCCTCTGAAGTGAACCAAACTTCGCTTCGCTTCAAGTCTGCGGTGCGGTTCACTTAACCTGTGCCTTGTGAACACAAAAGGCTCCGGGTCCACTTTGCCTTTTGCTATTGTATTGTAGCCCACCAGGCATGCCATAGACAGATCACACACTGTTTCAGTAGGACACATAATAAACACAACAGAACCAGGGCCACAGGTAACGACAGCACAACCAGTGGATGACGAGTGCTTTGGTCTGACGATGAAACAACTGCACTCCTCTAGATATGAAACAAGGAAAACATCAAACGTCAACTGTCCACAACGCACAGAAACACTAAGGTTTTCCTCCAATTTTTACTCTGTGGCACTGCAGTCACTTGGTCAGACCTGGAAACTGCAGTGGACATTTTTCACAATGTTTTGAAACCTTGTAGACCAAATAATAGCGTAACAGAAACAGTATTGAAAGTTGTCATGATGCAGCCTTGATCAGATATTTACTCGTGTAAATACTGTACATAAACACGTGGGAGCAATAGCATGTTTTCACTTAAGTGCTGTTATCGATCGCACAGTAGTTATACAGAACACTTATTCAACAGTTTATGCTTGATGGATGTATTCATGAATTTAAATCGAAGGCTGAAGGCTGAATCTTTTCCAAATGATGGATGGCATTAATATGCTGGAAAGAGGCTGTTCTGCTGTAAATGTAAATTAGCTCAAAGACCTCACACTAGAGGCAGCTGTGAAATCACAAAGCAGAGGCAAACTAACTAGGAAACATGACTGCAGCTGTTTTGGTCAGAAATATTTAAAATTTGAGAGACTTTTTTGAAGGCATCTCTGTTAGTTTGGCTGCATTATTTTTCCTTGGTTATTTAACTCAGACTTAAAGAGGGAACTCCTCCGACTTTACACATCAAAGTCAGTACACACATCTTGGGGAGTGCTACTGCGTATGGGATTAAAGTCGTATAAAGCCTTTTGTAGCTCCGGAGGGAGCTGTGAAAAATCTGATAAATTGCCTCAAGTGCTGTCACTTGAATCAGAGCCGGCTGAGATTGAAGACCAAGGAAAAAATGTGGGGGTGTGGAGTTAGAAAGAAGAGAGCTTAGCAGGCCGCTGTAGTCCACTTCTCATCTCTGCGTGAGGCTCGAGGCTCGAGGCTACAAACGCTGTTACACTCATAACACACCTGCATCTCTGACCACACTGTTGTCGGTCGAGTTGTACTGTGGGTAATGGAGGCACCAGGTTTTGACAAGAAGAACAATGTGGAATAAAAACAACAATATCTCTGGTTTTGCATCAATCAAGTATTTTTGGATCTGTCCATTTGGAGGCTGACAGTGTTATCAGAGTGTAAGCAGTGGCACATGCGACTTGCAAGCAGTGTCATATCAGAATAAAATACTCTGGGAATACTACGAACGAGAGCTCACCATTATCCAGAGATAGCATTAGCCGCTGATTGCCAAGCTAACGCTAAACCTGCTCTGCTGAAAAATCAACCAACACTGGACACTCTTAGCTACCATCCAACTTTGAGAGAGCCAAGAAGATAACACAGTCCATCACCGACTTCATGTCCGAAGATCTGTGTCCATACAGCGTTGTTGAAAAAGGAAGGCTTTTGTGTCATGCTAAAAACATTGGAACCCAGGTATGTGACTCCATCCTGATGTTTTTTTCATCAGCACAGCTGCACCCAAGCTTTACGGAGAAGTGAAGCATAAACTTAAGGAATGTTTGATCACAGCAGAAAGGGTGGCATTAACTTGTGTCGCCTGGACTTAAAGGTCAGTGAATTCATATGTGAACCTAACGGCACATTATTTCACAGATGACTGGGGACTGCTGTCTCATGTTCTCCAAACCACAGCAGTACACGAAATTCAAATGCCATTCAATGCAAACACTGCAAACCTCCTGCAAAATGCAGCACAAGAATGGGGGATTGTCATTGTACCAGACAATGCTCCTATCATAGGTGTTGCCATTCAGTTAGCAGTATACCTGCATGTGAAGTGTTTCACTCACATGCTTCATCTGGCCTCAGAGAGAGCGTTAAATCTGCCAACAGTTCAGTTTGTCAGGTGTATGCAGCACTTATGGCAGGTTTTATGATGGTGTTGCATCATATTTTGCCGCAATAAAAATGATTGTAGTCAGATGAACAGACTGAAAACTTTATCTAATGAGGTGAAACTGATCTGGTGAAGTTTTTCTTTAGGAAATTAATTTGCCGTTGGAAAACAAGGTAATGAATAATCACAATATATCACAACACATTTAATATGGCAATAATATTGTTACATGACTGAAGTATCGTGATAATATCGTATCATGGGTCCTCTGGGGCTTCCTACCCCTAATATACAGATACATAACACATTAATATATCGCCAGTCTGCCCAGATAATGTGGTTTGGTTTGCAGCTGAGTGTGAAGCGGTCGGGATGAGTCAGCACCTTCCAGGTCTGAGGCCATTGTTCTCTGCTGGAATACGGTTGATTGTCCCCTCTGGGTTGGGAGTAAGTCACTGCCCCAAGGAGTTCACGTATCACGGAAGGCAAAGCTTTTGATTTACTGATCCATCTACGTCCCAACCCTCACCTATGGCCACGAGCTCTGGGAAGTGACTTAAAGAATGAGGTTATGGACATAAGCGGCCAAAATGAGTTTTCTCTGAAGGGTGGCCTGGCTCAGTTTTAGAGGGTAAGGAGCTCAGACTTCCGAAGGGGTCTTGGAGTAGAGCTGCTCCTTTGTGTCGAAAGGGGTCAGTTGAGGTGGTTCGGGCATCTGATCAGGATGCCTCCTGGGTGCCTCCCGTTAGAGGTGTTCCAGGCATTTCCCACTGGTAGGAGGCCCTGGGGCAGAAC
>JAPZEB010000021.1:16424017-16445424 GCA_029783705.1 Chaetodon striatus | reverse complement strand
CTCTGCTCAGGGCTGAGTTGTGTCTGGTTTTGAGGCTCATGTAACCACTGTTCATACTGTGGAGAGTTTTATTAGTAGATATGTATAAAATAAAGGATGTTTTGCTGCCTCTCACAGCAGCAGAAGTTGGAGAGAAAAATAACTTAATTCTCTGGGCTGGCGACTTTTAAGGTGGAGCATAAACTTGTAATGTTACTCAGTGCATGAACTGATGATGTGAATCCATCAACACACCTTAAATTTCACTGTGACAACTTTGACTATTAGTTTAGTGTTTATATGACATACACTTTTAGTAATGAGTGGATCTTCAAGCGTTTCTAATAGATTTCGGCCGGGTTATGTGAACTGCATATAATCTTCACCTTCTTCACTCGAAGGGAAAAAAAAGCGTCGTGGAGCATAGTTCCTGTGGGCTACAGCAACTAAACCCATGAGCTTGCCTGAGAAGGACTAAATGCACAAACCTGCTATTTTTAAATATCCCATGGAGAGAGACTCACTGTGGATGATAAATGAGGCTCAGACTTCCCTCTGTGACACAGATAATGAGGAAACACAGTGAGTGCTGGACGGAGCAGTGAGTGACAACAACCCCACCCACATTTAAAAGTACTGTTTGCAGCGGACACACTAGGGTCTAGGTACCTTGTCTGAAGGGTTACTTTTTGTTCTGTAGGTACTATACTGAAAGTGTTTGGTTGAAACGGGGCTTTTGACATGCAGACTGGAGGAGCCGGAGATTGAACCGCCCATCTTTTGATTAGTGGACCCTGTGTAGGCTCTACCTCCTGAGTGACAGCTGTCCCAGCAAAGTCATGATGATTTTTCACCGTTTTTTGGCAGTTTATGGAGAAAATGATTGATAAAGAAAGAATCTGCTGCCCTCATGTTACAGCTCTCAAAACTGGAATCTTTACCTCGTCGTACCTTATGTATTACTCTTAGGATTGTGCACTGATTACTCTAGCCTTATTTAGATGTAATAATGTTTATCAGTAGTGCAAATATTTGATGTGATTAACCCACCTTATGCTGACTCCAGTCGTTCCACTTCATGTACCTGAGGGTCTGAAGCCAGAACAGAAGCTAGCAGGTTGGCAGGTCAGGACACATGGCCTGGCTTTTCTCTTCATGGTTATATAATGTATAGTATCTGCTAAATGTAGTCATTATTATTACACAATCATCAGTTTAGCTCGGTGATATACAGGTCAAAGGCCAGAGGGAATGCAGGGTTTACGTCACAGAGCAAATGCTCGTGCACATGGCTGCCTCTCACGACACCAGCCTCTGTCATCAGCTGCTCCATCCCCGAGCCTGGGCACAGATCGGACTGATGCATAAACACAGAGGTTGCGTTTTTTATTTGCTGATGTAGGACTCTTCGTGGGGCACTCTGTAGTAACATCCACCCTTTCCGGTGCCAACGCAGCTGCTTTATTAAATTAAAGCACGCAGTATGGCTGATATTAGTCAGTCTTTCTGAAGTGCTGAGCTTTGGACAATATTCAGGGCTGAACATGCACATCGTGTCAGGCAGAATTGGGCAGAAATTTTAATAGAAAACGAATTCAGACTAGTCACGAGCCAAGTCTTTGAACCTCAGCTGCTCCCCTGGTGTGAACACAATGACTTCCCTTTGGCCTGTCTTTGTTCAGTTTCACTTTGCCATGCTTCCACATGGAAGCAACATTAGAGCAATGGTGTTGCTGGTAATTGTTTCTTGAAAGGATATAGCTTTAGTGCCTTGGGTACTGTCACAACACACCTTTTTATTTTTCTGTACCCACTCTCCTGGGAAAGCCCCGTTCCTCTTTGTTGTGTGGATAATAAGTTTAATTAGGAGGAGTTTCAAAATGTATTCCTTTCTGTCATAAAGAATGCATGAGACCCTGGCCTCTTTCTCATTAATAAAACATTTTGAGTATGTAGATCAGAGGGTGATGTGGTATTTTAGACTATGTGACAATGTTGCTGTGTGTTTCGTTCTCTTTTCAGCAGGCAGAAGTTATTGTTTCTGGTTGTAGGCACCAGGTTGCCTCTGTGAGTACATCACTTGAGGCAGGTTTTTTGATACCTTTCATACTGATGTTTGGCAGAGGAACAAGTCTGAACATGAGGGCAGTAACCAGTTTGAATTTGTTTACGTGACTAATAGGGTTGACTCAAATGTTTGCAATGAAATACAAGTTGCACTGGGAGCTTCTGTGCGGCTTTTGTCCACATAAACGATTGTTTAAAAGGCCTGTCAAACAGCTCCGATGAAGCCCAAGTTCCTGCCCCATCAAGTGAGAGCCCTACATACCCACTCAGCAGCGGACTGTTAGCAGTTAGCCTCTGCTTTGCATTGGAGTGGTTTGTTGCTCACAGGCCTGTGACTGTGACAGCTCCTGCCCAGCGCTGAGACAGAGCCGCACAGACGCCAACACTATAATGAATGATGTCACGACAAAACTGACAGCTGAGCCGGAACAACAGGCTTCATTTTTTGGCTCACTGTAGTTTGTTGACAGGCTGCCCAGAGAGTGGAGGGATTTTGCGCTGCACTTACTGCTGATCTTGCCATTGAAAGAGGGATGAGGCTCTTTGGCTGTTTTCCCATTGTTGGAATACAAGCGCAAGCTCTGAGGGATACTCCGCAGGGGATGTTTGACATTTTATTCCAGAGAATCTTCTCTCATTTTATAGCTGCATAGACTCTAAAGTAGGATGCTGAGTCTTGTGTAACTGTCGGTCCCATATGGCTCTTTAGTTAATGGGTCAGCTGACATCTCAATCCTACACACAATCTGCCCCTCTATAAAACCAGGATTAATTTTTATCATTGATTTGATGCGGCAGGAAACAGCCTTATCTTGTATAAGCAGTCAGCAAACATTTTGTATCTTAAATGTACTGCAAAGTGATCAGTGATAAAAGTGGAATCAGATTAAACAGAAGCGTGCAGCAACAACAAAATAGCAAAGCTAGTAAAAGCGTCTTGGACTTCATTTTTGGGTGGTTCCTCTCTTTAAGTTTTTCAGAGCTGGACACAGTGTTGGCGTGGAGTTTAAATACATTTCTTGGCCTTTTCCTGGGCTCTGAGTATAAATGTGTAAGTGACCATCGAGACATCAAAGGTGATGACAAAAAGCAGCTCATGGGAAATGCTGGATGTTTGGTTAGTCATGTCAGGATATATATTTTTTTGTTTTCAGACACATGTTCTGTGCATGTTTGAAGCCAAACCATAGGCTGTATAAAATACTGGACGTAGCTACCGTGACATCACCCATAGATTTGTGGACTGCAGTTTGGAAGCCTCAAATTTGGCATTTCGGCTGTGGCCATTTTGGTTTTTGGAGCCAGAAGGGATCATATTTGGACAAGAGGGTGGAGCTGTCAATAAGCAAGAGGTGGATCTGACTCATATGGTGCTTCTCAAAGTCAAGGATCCTTCCTTGGTAGGACAAGTGCTTCCAAGAAGCAAGGCAAGAGTCCTTCCTAGCATTCAGTGAACTCACATTGGAACAAGCTAACGAGTGTCCCCATGTGTGCGTCATTAACCCTCAGCGGACTGAGGGGATTTCAGGGTACTTGGGCTCTCTCTAATGTTGCTGTACAATTTGAACAAATGTATCAGTATTTTCAGAGACTCCGCATGACTTTTAGGGGAGAATGTATTTCTGGATTATTCTTCAGAAAACAAACAGATAGGCTAAATAAAACTTTTGTGGCACTTAGCGCTCCATCACTGCTGTAAATGATTAATTTAAACACTTATAAGTATTGTCTAAATTACGGTATTTTAAAGAGCTCTTTATTTGGCAGTGGACACATTGGAAAGCGTAAACTATGAGGTTTCTGTCAGTAATTTTTTCACGCTTGTATGATAAAAACTCCTGGAGATAATGATCTAAATAAATAACATATTTATCAAGCACTTCCAGCATATCATGCATAAAGAATTGTGGGTGCTTTTTACCCACTGAGGACACACACATGCATCCTTGAAACTTCTCTGAATAAAGGACACTGTCCTTGGTAGAATTTGAAGGATCCTTGACGTTGGAACAGTCCTTTGGTGGGATTTGATGATGTTGCCTCCTTGAAATTCAGCCATTTAGGGATCCTTCCTTGACTTTGAGAAACACCCATAGAATTTAGTGAAGCCTTGCAAACAGCCTGCCACTTAAAGCATCCCCGCCCTTAAACATGTGTAAGCCTTGATAAAATCAAAATGGGTCATTTATGTAAAAATTCACCCCTGCGCAAATATCATGAATGTTGAAATTAGCTTGAGAATCCGAAACCATTTTTGTATCAGGCTGTAAACTTGTTTATTTCTGCTGTGAAGTTGGGCATTTTCACATGGGGGTCTATGGGGATTGACTCCCTTCTAGAGCCAGCCTCAAGTGGTCATTCAAGGAACTGCAGTCTCGTGTTAGCTTCATTTTTCAGCCCTGGACTTTGCTGCTTCATTTCGAATGTGTAGCGTCAGGACACTGGAAAGACAAATGAGGAGAGTCATTAGAGCTTGTTCACCCATTGGCGTTTGGCCTTTAATAAAGGTCATTTTTGCTAAATACCACATCACTTCTGTCCCATCTGTTTCCCTGTGTATATTTTTGTTTCTCTAGTTTAAAGAAAACCAATTTCCTGGTACCTCTGAGTCATCTGCGAGGCACCTTTGATGCTTAGGCGCAGAATCTTGTTTTGCTCTGGTCAAAAAAAAAAACTGTTAATCTTTTAATGGGGCTGCGTTTATCACTTCGGAGGAATTCGTTCATGCTTTTATCACCTCTCTTTTTATTGCCTGAATTAAATGTGTCTCTAGTGCCTCCTGTTTAAGCAGAAACAGCAGCCAAGATTTTAATTGGTGGTCAGAGAGAAAAGCCACTTTCTTTATGGGTTACCTGTTTGATGCAAAACCACCTTTCACATATTGGAGAACTTTTTAAAAGCGTACATAAGTGGACTGCAGTTATATTTCAGAGATGTTAACTTCTAAAAAAGCTAGACATAGGGCTAAAGAATAGCAGACCTTTAATGGAAGCACCTACTGAGTTGTGTTTATAATGAGATCCTCTGTTGGGTTGTTAGTGCTGCTGGTCTTCTGTTTGCACACTGTTAGTAAAAACTTTTAAACAAGGTTATAGTTAAGTGATTATCTACTTATCTGACTGTCATCATTTCCCATTTACAGAGTGTGCACACCTGCTGCTGGCCCACAATGCACCAGTGAAGGTGAAGAACGCTCAGGGATGGAGCCCCCTTGCCGAGGCCATCAGCTACGGAGATCGACAAATGAGTAAGTACCTGCAACCAACCGTAACACACTGAAACCCCACCACAGCTGACATGGTGTTGGTCAGTGGGCATATTTACTGCAGTCAAAGTGGCTTCAAGTGTGTTTCAGTTTGGGTTTTCCCGTGTGAAAACAGTGACGAGGGTTAAAAAAAGGTCCGATCAACAGATGCAAATCAACAGTTGCCTCTGCACATTCTTCCACGCCGCTGCCTCCAAGTGAGGCCACGACGCTGGCCTGCCTCCTTTGTCCCTCCGAGAGAGAGGGGACATTCCTCAAGGCCCTCGGGCTTTTGTGCTCCCATGAAAGGCAATTCATTAGATGTTTCGCTCTCTCCTCATAGGCTGATTATGCTCAAGCCCCTACCTCGCCCATTTCCTACCCACAGTTCATAGAGGCTCAAAATGTTTTTAAACTTTTTCAAGAATAATTTTTTTTCAAATTGTTTTACCTGCTTTTATATGTAACATGAGTTTCTACAAAAACAGCATTTACATGAGCAGTGAGTGAAACCAACCTAGTTTTAATAGGCACTGGGTGTTGGATGAGAAAACCTTTGTACAGTGGCAGCTTAATTTTTAACATATTGAATATTGAACTTCTGCATATGAGCAATTTTCAGAATGTGTGTTCAAGCAAACCTTCATTAACACCTCATCAATCTTAGTTATTCCCTTTTTGACCTTTAAGACTGTGTAGTTTTATCATATCTTAAAGCCCACCTTTACGTAAGAGGTGCACTCTGTCCTTTGTGTTTATAAAGCTTTGACACATTGGTCATGCGAACAGGAAGGCCTGAGGTTTCATTCTGTGTGTGGGAGCAGTGGTGAGATACTAGTACCAACGTGTCAAACTAAATTGCAGCACTGCAGCACTGCTACAAAACTGCAGCCAGACTGAGATATTGGCAGGTACATGGTGTTTGAAAACTGTATTTAAGCTGCTAAGTGAAGAGACAAAAGAGAGGAAAAGAACAATGATTCTTCCAGACATCCCTCCAATTCACTAAACATAAAAAAGCCCTTGATGTAATTTCAAAAGAGTCATCATTATACTGTTTTCTAGCAGTCTCCACTGTCTTTAAATACCTCAGTGTGTGAGGTGGCAGGGTGGCACAGCACAGTTGAACAGATGTTGCTGCTGTTAAGAAGAATGGAGGTAAATATCTTTACACTTACAACAAAGTTATGTATCATTATGACACTTTTTTACTGCCAAATATTGGTAACATGTCGTCAGCACCAGAAACAGAGTATCAGTAAGGGTCTAATACATTTCTGAGCCTGTTTTTCTTGGTTGTATGGTCCTTATTCCTGCAGATAACTGGCTAAACAATAAGGACTGGGCAATATGACCTCAAGTCAATATCAATTAATTGAACATTTTACCTCGATTATAATTGATGAACAATTATTTTGTTTTTGGTTTTTTTCCCTTATCGTTCACTGACAGGGTTTGTACTGTAAATATGCTCAACTATTAAAGCTGGGGTAATTTATTCTAATTAAAGAGTGCTTTGTGATTTTAAAATAATTGAAGGAAACACAAACAGATGAACTATTTATGATTATTTATTGAATATTTTGTGATTGAAATCAAAGCACACATCGCTTGACACGAAAACATCTCACGAAAAGGTCACATTTTAGTCTTTATGTAAAAAGCAAGCTCCCTAAAAAAGCAGAAAATAAATAACTTGCATTTCTTGCAAACAAAATTAATTATTTCAAATATTGCCGTGTCAAAATTGCATTTCTTAAAAAACTGTCACATTTTAGTTTTAAAGTTAAAAAATCCTAAAGTTATTTCCTAAAGTATAAAATAAATAACTTGCATCTCTTGCACACAAAATAAACTTTAATGTAATGCCATGTCAAATGTAGAAAATAACTTGGGTCACTTGCTTTTTATGACATGAGTTGTACATGTTTGGTTCTGCGTGGTTGGTAAGAAATATTTCCGCGATGGCACAGTGTGTCTTCTGTCGACAGGTACAGGTGTTTAGACCCACTGTGCTCCACTGTAGCTACGGGAGTCATATCCTTCGCGGTGTAGTAGGAAGTGGCAACAGTTATTTCTTTACATTTTCTTAATTCTTTTTCATATTGTGTAGCCTTTGCATATAAATGCTTGTGTTTTTGAGAGCTGCTTTGTGGAGGCAGTTGTTGCTGGCCGCTTACCAGTCTCTTTTTCTTTTTTGAGCCTTGCACTGTTCATATTCTGTAACATGATTGTGCTCCAAATGCTGAAACAGATTGGTGGTATTACCTTTGGTTGCTGAAATGCTTTTTCACAGTGTTTACATTTATGTTCCTTTTCTTCTGTGTAGTCTTCACAAAAGCCAAAATGTGCGACAGACACAGCATTTCTCTTTGGCTCAAGCAGCTCAAGTTGCTCAGTTGGCTCAGTGTTTGAGTTTTCCTCCATGTTGCTTCCATTGACTGTAGGTTGCTTCCATTTCGAGGCCTGGCTGGGGTGCAGTCACGCGACTACACATGCATTAGTACCTTTTTAAGGGGACAGTACATGAACACACACAGTTTTAACAGAATTTAAAAACTACTGTAGTTGCTGACATGGGCAAGGTTACATCGGTTAGAGGTTCTGAATGTCAGTTTCAGTTCATTTTCAATGAATTTCCATCATTTGCTTTATGGCTACAACGAAGCTAAAGGGCAGAAGATGATGATTTCATCAGACTGTTTAAGTGTTAGTCCATCAGAGTGAAAGAGTCAGGTCTTAATAGTACAGCCACTTGGCACCAACATTGAGCAGCTTAAAGTGTCTCCATTGACTGCATCCTCTAATTAACTCTCTCATGCCACTTACCTTACCTTGGCTTTACAAGTGTCTCTATTGACTGAAGCTTCTAATGAACTCTGTGACACCAATTTACGTCGCCATTGACAGAAGTCCTCACCTGGTCTAGCTTGTACAGATCACTGTGTAATGTAGCTGTATGACATACTGTGTGTTACTGGCTGTTTTGCGGCTGCAGGTGTCTGGATATTGTTAAAAGACCTTAGGCTGGTTTAAGGAAAGAGGCCGTACCATAAAAATAATGTGTGTATTACCTTAGTCGCAACTCCAACTGGACTTGCATTGTCTCACAGGTACGTGAAGCAACACACCCCTGACGCAGCCCTCTGTGTTATTTTAACAAAGGGCTGATTTTGGTGCCTGCTCAACGCTCTCTTTTCAAAAAGCAGAAATGATTGTTTTCATTATAATAGCAGCTCTGGCTCTGGACACCATAAGACAAATATGCACCAGGTGGTGGGGACTAACTAAAGTCCTATTCGCACGGGACTAGTATTACCTGGGGATTTCCAGTAATTTACAATAATTGCAGAGGTCGTCTGTGATCTTAATCCTGTGCAAGTCTGCCATGTCGGTAATTTGTCAAGTAAAGATCCCACTGCAAATTACCTGCGCCAAACACAGAGGTCATGTGAAAATGTTAGTCCCTTGTGAACCAACATCTCTGTGATTTGAGGTCGTAGTTAGGGTTTTTTTTGTTTTCTCCGGGCCTCTTTCCTGGTCAACTGCGTTGGCAATTATGAGTGAAAGTTTTGCCAGCATTTCGGGTGGAGGAGGCTCATGTCACTACACAGCATGGAGACCTGTTTGCGGAAAGAGCAAGCTCAAATCCATCAGAAGAGCCATATCTTTAAAGATGATGACATGTATGACATGATAATGTGTGGCAGAATCGGTGCTGTTTGTCTAACTTTCTGTTTCTGTGTTGTGTAAAGTGGAGTTACAAATGACTGCATGCATCACATCCAGGAGATGATGTCAGTTAATTCCAGTAAAACACAGATTTTCCTTACCCAATGCAAATGCACCACACAAAACACAGACATGAGGGGGTAATATCTGAATTACATGAGGTCCCCTGGTAATACTAGTCATGTGCATATAGAGCTTAAGAGTGACTTAAAGACCTCTATGGAATGCTGTGTATGGAAAGAGCAAACTCACAGGGACTGAACCTGCTGCTCCTGGATGTGGTCCAAGCAGAGGAGTTAGTAGGCCAGATCAGTTTAGATCATTAGACAGGTACAGGCTCAAGCTGCTGGCAGACAGGTGCAGTAGGTCAGTCCTCTGATCACATGAATCAGCCGACCAGAGGGACTGCAGCTTCTGCAGCACTGAAGCAAAAACTCTGCCGCTGAGATAGACGGCTGTTATTGTTTGACCCTCTTTGCCTCTTTGTGCTCTATAACGTTGTTTGAAAGTACAGGGCAGGGCCGCTGTTGTGACAGCTCAGTTACAGATGGCCGAGCCTCCACGATGTAAAACAATCACTCTCGTCCTTGGGAGTTTCACCTGGCTGCCACAGTGACATTAGAGGAGAAAGGTGCTGGAGGAAACTGTGACTGTTTTCCTTATTCAGCGTAATAAATGTTGAGTCTTTTACAGGCTTAGCCCGCCAGGACCTCGCCTAGCAGTTAGACAGTATGAGCTGAGTCTGCCGGTGTCAGGAGACTAAGGGAAGTGGAAATGTGGGAGCTTTGTTCAATTTTCAGTAGGGCAAACGTCCACGGCTGGACAGTACTGAAAATAATGGGTTCTCCACATACTTGAATGTGATTGATAATAAAAAAGCTGTAACTCAGTTTTCTTACCATGTTATTTATAACTGGTGTTGGTGACTAATTTCCATTTATGTCATCCCACAGTTGTTTGTGTTTTGATGCATTTGTCTCCTGAGCTTTTGTCACTTACGGCTGTATCATTTGAACAAGGAGGCAAAATGTGGCTCCGAAATAGTTTTGTCATGTGTTTAGTTCAATAAGAGCTATTTCTGTCCTTCCACTCACACAGCTGTGTTGTCGGCTTCAGGAGCTCGTTTAAAGGCTCCCACAGTCGTGTTGGTGCTTTATTAGACGGGGAACTGCTCGCTGGCTTTCATCGGTTCTTGCTCTATCCTCAAACATTGGACCATAATATCAAACTGTCTTCTTCTTATTTTGTTGCTATGAGATGAAAGCATCAGATGTTCCTGATTGACAGTTTTAAAAAAGGAAGCGTTGCCCTTAAGGCAATGGTAAACCATCAGTGTTTGGTCTGTAGTTTAATGAATTGTTCCTTCAAAGACCTGGGGGAAGAATGGCTGTGATATAATCCTTAAGTTTTATTTTACTTTTTTATTTACTTATGGAAGGGCATTGGGGTAACGCCAGGTACTGGAGTCTTCTCCACATCTATAGTATTAGACCTACAGTCACTACTGTTTGTTTCATAGCAAAGTAAATATTGCATTTAAAAGGCAAAAACACCTCTGACTACATAGTATTAAAGCTAAGTATGAAAGATCTCCCATGCTAAAGCTTAAACAGGACAACACTAGTTGGTGGCAGGGTTCCTGTGAAGGCTGTAAAGTTTAGGTGATTCAAAACACACATTAAACATGGCTTAAAAGAGATAATTTCAAACACAAGTACACAAATCAGCTTCACTATAACTCACAGCATTCACAGACACATTTTCCCCACAAATACAACATGCTAACATTCTTAGCACAAGCCTATGGCATTTTACATTGTATGAATTAGCCTAGCAATAAGCTGAGATTTCCTTTGCTCATATGAAACCAGGATAAATTACAAGACATGACATTATATTTTTGTGGAGGCTTTATTGTCTTCACAATTTATTGTTTCTTATCTGCGAAATTAAAGTAAATAAAATCTTTGTTTTCACTGCGGGAAATGGTTTCAGCTTACAAAAATAGATAGGTGGTCGCGTCACTGTGACATGTAGTTACATTTATGGGGAGGTGCTTGTCAAGCTACCTAGGGTACGACGTCGATTCGACGCAGAGGTATAAATCCTGCTTTAAAGGAACAGTGTGTTAGAATAAGGGGGATTTAGTGGCATCTAACCGTGAGGATTGCAGATAGGAACCATCTGAAACATCTCCTGGTTGATTTAGGGCCCGAGGATGCGCTGATTTAAACAGATAGAAACACTTAGTTAAAGCAGTTTCACGTCACAAATCAGTGTTTCTCTGATAAGTTAAGACTTTTTGGAGGTTTTTACTGAACGCCAAAATTTCCGCAGGTCTCCTCCACTCCAAAATAAACAGATGTGGTGATTTAAACCGGTAAAAACACTGAATTAAGCAGTTTACTGTCAGTTTAAAAAAACAACACACACGTTGAGGAGGGGCTAATCATGCAGGCTGATGCAGAAACATGAATGACGCTTTCTAGAGTCAGTGCTTAGTGTGTCCATTCTGGACTGTAGAAACACATAGAAGAGTATCAACTCCCTCTGTAGATAGGGCTCATTCTTAGGTGATGAAAACACAACAATTCTTATTTTCAGGTGATTATTCACTGACAAAAAACACTGTAATTACATCATATTCCATTTATGCTAATGACCCGCCCTAATTCCTGCACACTGAACCTTAAACTCAATTTATTTTTCCTCTGCACTTTATTTCTGCACATTTTTTGAGAACTGCTTAAAATAACTAATCAAACATTAAGAGCTCTCCTTCCTGCGTGCGGTGTGTTATCTCCAGTTAATGTGGTCGTTTTGAGTCTTTTTAGATGTCTTGTAAAGTTAATTGAGCGTGCCTCAGTGAGTTTAAATATTTGAAACTATATTCAGATTGGCCTGTTTGCTGCTGGCTGCCTGCTTTGCTCCACCACTCCGTGACTACACAGCGTACCTGAGTCAATATTGACTGTTCTCAGATTCTTGGAGAGCTGCCAGCCGCAGTTGTCCGTTCAGATCCAAGGCCTAATTGTTAAATAGTAGCAGTGCGGTGATGTAAATACAACGTTGGCTTGACTCCGTCTCTCTTCATTAACGTGTGGAGGTGAAATCACTGAGATCAGTCGTCTAATTAATGCCAGGAAAGTGCCCTCGTCAGTATCTGGGTGAATTAGCTCCAGCGTGGAGAGTCAGTTTGGTTTAGTGTTAAAGAGGTCGGCGTTGGTTTCTCAGCCTGTGTTGGCTGGGTGGTCCGTGGGCAGATGGTAAGACCGTACTTTTTTCCTCGTCCCGCTGAGAGGCGGCGTGGATCAGGAGGAGCCCCATCCAGAGCTTGTCCACACTCATTAGGCAGGCGGGACACAGAGACACCCTCGTCCTGTACTCGTGTCTGTATCAATTGGCGTGTGTGTCGTCATGTGTGTGTGTGCGCGTGCCTTTGCTCTGATTTGGCCTTGTTTTACCATCGAGCCCTCCGCCCCCCATCTGTGCCGCCTCATAGGGAGCATCAATAAGACAATATGAACAACATGTTTGTGTATGTTGAGACGCCACGTGGAGCACAGGAGCTAGTTAGGCTGATGATCATACCATATGTCCACCATTGCTTTTCGGCCTATTAAAATGTAGGGCAGTCTGGGTGTCACAAGCCAAAACATTTTCTTTTTTTTTTTATTACAGTTTCCGTTAGTTTATAAGTTGCACAGTCATGTCGTCATTTAATCCCCTCCTGGCTTCATCAAAGCACCACAATTATGTCAGTGAGCCACCGATGCTTCCACTCCCCTTATAAACAGCAAATAACATTTAGATAAATGCTTGCTCGTTGGGTTTGGATCCTTTTCTTCTGCATAAACAAGCAGCTCTCCTGCAGCCAGCGGGCCACAGGGCTGTGAATGCTTATTAATCTGACCCGTCATGGTTAAAAGTCTCCTGTGAGCGCGTCTCTCCCCCAGGTCGTTAAAGAGGTTAAAGGCGCAGCTCATTAGCAGGCAGCTCCATATCTGCCAGGCTTGTTCCCTTTGAACTTCCTGGAAACGTTTTGATCCCTGCAGGCGGTGCGCAGGGATTGGCCCCGATGCTGCTGGGAGTGTCCCATCTGGCCCCAGGAAGTCAGCGTATCTCTGAGCCAAAAGCCATCGTTACTGTAAACTGCGTGATCTTTGCCTTTAGCGAGTCACATTGCTGACAGGATTTGCATAGTGAGTCAGTCACTAAGATAATGATGTTGACTCGCAGCATTCACACAGGCTTAAGCTTTACCCTTAAAGTTCCCCTGCACTTTTTTTCCTGTTTATGCCCCCTATAATGTCTGACCTTGACTTTACTGACTTGTATCTGTGCAGAGTTTCACATTCCTTTACTGACGGGGGCGATATCTGTACACTTGACTAAAATCTGAGATTCAGAAGCAACCAGGGTAAACTGTACGAGGTACGTCACTAATTCAACATCCAATCACTGTCCAATATATACATGCTGGCAAAGACACCTGAAACCTCCCACGCAGAGCGGACTTATTTTATGTAATAAAACAAATCTCAGCAAAATATATCTTTTTGCAATTTTTATGGGACCTCTGTCATGTACAACCCAACTCCAAATAAAGCTGCGATGCTGTGCAATGATTTGCAAATCCTGTCCAACCTATACTCTGTTGAACACAGTCCAAAGACAAGATATTTAATGTTCTAACTTTATTAATTTCTTTGTAAATATGCACTCGTTGTCAATTTGATGACTGCACCATGTTCCAAAAAGTTGGGACATAAACATGTTCACCACTGTGTGACATCACCTGTCCTTGTAACAACACTCCCTCACACTTTTGGGAACTTTTCCATTCTTGCTTAATACACGACTCCAGTTGCTCAACAGTCCGAGGTCTCCATTGACATATTTTGTGCTGCATATTGCGCCACACATTTTGAGTCGCAGGTCAGACTAGTACCTGCACTGTTTTACTACGAAGCCACGCTGCTGTAACACGAGAATGTGGTTTGGCATGGTCTTGCTGGAATAAGCACGTACGTTCCTGAAAAAGACGTCATCTGGATGGCAGCATATGTTGCTCCAAACCTGTATGGACCTCTCAGCATTAACACAGGCTTCACAAATGTGCAAGTTACCCATGATGCCATTGGCACTAACACACCCACATACCATCATAATACTGTCTTTGTACTTTGTGCTGGTGACAATCTGGGTGGTGCCTTTTCTCTTTAGCTTGGAGGACACAACGTCCATGATTTCCAAAAAAAGGGACTTGTCAAACCACAGCACACTTTTCCACTCTGTGTCAGTCCGTCTCAGACGAGCTCGGGCTCAGGGAAGTCTGCTGTGTTGATGTGTGACTTGTGCTTTGCATAGTAGAGTCTCAACTTCTATTTGTAGATGCAGCCATGAGCTGTGTTTACCAACAATGGTTGTCCAAAGTGTTCCTGAGCGTGCAGTAATATCCTTTATATAATCATGTCAGGTTTTAATACCGTTCAGCCTAAGGGGTCAAAGGTCACAGGCAAACAAGAATGGTTTTCAGCCTTGCCCCTTACGTGCAGAGATTTCTCGGGATTCTCTGAATCTTTTGATGATATTATGGATTGTAGAAGGTGAAATCCATAAATTTGTGCTTGTGCTCCATCCTTTATTCTTCAGTCTTTATTCAGGATCCCCATTCATTACAGTATAGTTATATAACATGTATATATGTAAATAAAACCCAAACAAGAGACAGCTGTAGTTTATCTCACATTTACATTGTCGTCCCATCAGTAGATCACAAAAGCAAACCATTAGATGGTTACATTATACACGTAACCTTCACAAACGTTGCATCATGTGCTGGTGAAACTGGTTTCCTTTTTGATAATTGCTGTTCTTAGTTTCTTTTTTAAATTAATCCTGTTAGTACCCTGGGTTAAGTATAGAGGTAATTTATTCCATGTCAACATGGCTCTGTTCATTACAGTTTCCTTTAAGCACTGGTCTTCAGTGAGGGTAAAGCTTCCCATGCAGGCATGTCTGGTTTCATGATGGCGTCTATCAATAGCATGTGTTATCTGTGAATTTAGGTGTGCACAGATATTTCTTAAGTACTGGATCAGGCTGTATGCCAGTCTGTCTGCCACCCTCACCCACGACAGGCTGGCATGTATCCCCTCCACACTCTTCCTCATAGAGCAGTGAAGGACAAGACGAGTAGCTCTGTTTAAGTCTTTGTTTGTGAATAGCTGAGCCTTTGGAGGATGCCCAATGATGATACTTGAATCTGTTACCAGTTCAGCTGTTCACCTGTGGAATGTTCCAAACTGGTGTTTTTTGAGCCTTTGACAACTTCCCCAGTCGTATGTCGCTCTTGTCCCAACTTTTTTGCAACGTGTTGTAAGTTTACCATTTTTAATCATTAAATACTTTGTATTGTATTTAATTGAATATAAGTCAAACAGGACTTTCTGTTTTCATTTACATTTTACACAGCGTCCCAACTTCTTTGGAATTGGGGTTATAATTACGTAATACCAAAGTGAACACACTAACATCGTAGCAGATACTATTGCATGTTTCACAACCACTATCATGTTGTCAGCAGACGCCAGTCACAAGCTAACAAACAGCATAAACAAATAAAAGATGCTAACTACACTTACCGTTCTAAAACGTTTGCTAGTCCCTGATTTCGGTGCACAACAGACTCCTCATCTGAGTCTGGGTCAGACTGAGGCGCAAACACGTATGACTAAATCTTTCCAATGTTTTCTCTAGTGCTAACGCTAGCCATGGGAAAACTGTGTTAAACAAAGAATTAATCATAGCAGAGTATTTTTTACATACTTTAAAGTGTGTGTGATGGGAACTTAAACCCTCACACTCACGTAGGATCTGAAGAGTCACTTTCCTGTACAGTGTTAACTTTCATGTTGCATGAATTTTGGCACCTTTAAAACATGTTTTTAGTCTTTCTGATACATTGCTTTCATAGGTTTTAGTCATATTTGAACTTTCTAGGAGGATGAAGTAACAACAACTGCTCACAGGTCAAATCTTCAACTTCTTTACATTACAGCGAGTGAGGAGATGCTGCAATGCACCCAGAAGGCAAACGCTCTCATAAAGAAATCCTTTTGGAAAAGAGCAGCTCTCTAAAAGTGAGGAAGGTTCAGCTTGTGAAAATGAAACTTTGATTTTCTTCAGCCAACTGATCACGATTAGAGAGAAGCTGGCTTTCACGCTTTGTAGAGGAGGACGCTGTGCCAACACAAGAGCAGCATGGTGGAGAAATTAGTTTTCGAATATAGTGAATATTTTTTCCTTTGGAGCAAGTGAAGTGCTGGGATCAGAACCAGTGAAAGCAAAAGGTTATTAAAAAAAAAAAAGATCACACTCATTCGTTATTGGAATGTATTACATTTCTCCCAACACATTTTTTAAAATATATTTTTGTGTTGTAAAAGCTCTTGAGTCACTGCTTTGGTTTTACACCACAAAAAAATCTCCCTAGTCTCACTTGTGCTTCTCTTTTGTTTGTCTTTGTCTTCAGTCACAGCGCTGCTGAGGAAGCTGAAGCAACAGTCCAGGGAGACTGTGGAGGACAAGAGGCCCAAGCTGCTGAAAGCCCTGAAAGAAGTGAGCACTCCTCACTCAGTTCTCTGCCCCTGACATCTTGATGCTCTTAATCAGATCGTCTTACCTCTCATTCTGCTCCCATCTCGGCCCTCTTCATGTTCTCCGTCTCCCCAATCACGACAGAGCAAAGACAGGAGGGACACACATGCTGAACATTAAATGAAACCTTAGCTCTTGTGTGGCTGTCTGGTATGACGTCACATGTACACACACACACACACACATACACACACACAAGGTAAACGTGTAACTGCTATCAGACAGACCATTATCCTTCAGGGACTGTTTATCTTTAGGACATGATGCCACATACATACACACACACACTGTAAAGATCTAGTTACGTACAGACAGACGTGTGTGCTTTTCAGAGCAACCAAACGAGGAGCCGTTGTGTTCTGTTGTCTCTGCTTAACATGAAGTTATGGAGGCCAAACTGTAGGCGTAATCATCTGGCGATTTCAGCTTCCAGGTCAGCTGTGCGGCAACGCCACCCCCACAAGAGAGTCGGGGAGCAAGTTAGCAGATGAGCAAATACAACACCAATTTAAAAGATGCAAATCAGCTCAAACTCAGTGTGTTTCCACTGCGTTTAAAGAGGTTACTATAGCGAAGGCTGCAGTGTGTGCCACCTAAACGTTGTGTTTTGGTGTCTGTGTGCATTGTTTGACGCTCAGCCGAGCCTGTGTTTGACGTGACGGGATGATGAGGCAGAGATGAGATTTTATAGCTCTGGGAAACGATGATCTCATCACGGACTGCCAGATTGAGACCACCAGTGGTGATGAGAGCCATTCATCCCATCTTAGTACCTCTCAGGATAATTAGGCTGTATTGACTCGTGTCAGTCGAGCGTGATTTGTTACGAGTGGACATAAAGGCTCATGTTTACACAGGTCCGTGTTCTGAAAGGCTTTGGAAAACCACTTCGATTTCTATCATGCAATTATGTCCTGTTTGTTTCTGTAAAATTGATCTGTCATGCTTCATATACATAAAATGCAGCTTTAGTTGTGATTAAAATCTCTTTGTCTTCATTCGCAGCTTGGAGACTTTTACTTGGAGCTTCACTGGGACTTCCAAAGTTGGGGTGAGTCAAGCAACACCTTCTGCTGTGTTACGATAGTGGCAGAAAACATTGTTTCACAGACATTATCCATTCTGAAAACGAACCATGTGTCCTCAGTAAGGGTGTAGTCTGAATCAGCAGCAGCAGAGTGTGTTACAGACAGGAAAAAGTGATGGAGTCTGTCTGGTTGGTGAGTGTTTATCCGTGCCATAAGGGACGCTGACTGTGGAGTCACCAGTGGCCACAGGCTGAAAATTACACCTCCTGCTGGACATGAGCTGACACACCATCCTCTAATGTCAGCGTCCCTTCTGTTATGTTTTTATCAGGAGTATCCGCTGATACTAAAAGCTGAATTTCTTCTCCAGCTGCATTTAATTTATGCATAATTTCACCTGTTAAACTGTTACTAAATGTGGATGAAACAAACAGTGTGACTAAACAGCTGCTGGTGCTGGTGCAGCAATATGTGCTTAGTCTGCACAAGTCTGGGCTCAGAGTGCGAGCCAGGCCGGGGCTGCATTCAGTGTACTCACTGTGTCTGTGTGAATTATTGACAAGGTGGGCAAGATTATGTAATGGCTGCATGATAGTATCTAAATGTAAACTGGTTGCGTAACAGCGTGTTTGTAAATGGAAATTGTGTAGAAAGTGAATTATTTGTAGGTTACAGAGCTGCGAGAAGCATCTGGTGTGAAACCAAGGCAGTCTCACAGATCTGTCACGAGGATTTTTTTTTTTTCAGTGCAGTCCTTCACAGAATTATTTTGGACTGTTAAAATGCCTCGTGAGTTTTGAGGAATGATTGAACAGAAGGGAAGTTTCTGTCTTTCGTTTACTTCAGAGAGAGCTACATATCTACATGTTTCACAGCCTTCTACAGATCTATATGCTGCTGAGGCTTTGAACAGGATGGTGGTCTTCATTATTGAGTGAGCTTTCTAAATATAGACGTTGTTTCACACGTTCTGACTGTATCTTTTCATGTCGCAGTGCCTTTGCTCTCCAGAATCCTGCCTTCAGACGCCTGTAAGATCTACAAGCAGGGCCTCAACATCAGGCAAGTCCTGTCAACAAATGTGATCGATTCAGATAAACTGAGTGGTGTTTGAAGACAAAGAAAGGCAGTATATGTTGTTGTGTCAAAGCAGACCAGAACACCACCGTATGGAAACATCAAATCAAACACTTACTTTCCCAGAAATCCTTTCATCGAGGCACTTTGTCACTTTTAAGTCTTACTAATTCATCTGTCATTTTGTGCTGCACATAACAACCTCCCCTCCCTCTCTACCTCCCCATTTCCCCCCCCCCCTCAACCTAGTTTGGTTAACTAGAGTGTGAAATCAGTGCCCGGCAGTGTGAGGAAGCTGAACGGCGACTTCTGTGTTTCAATTTAAGTCAGAGCCTCGTAGAAGGAGAACTACAGTAATGTGCTGCTGCCCGGCTCGCTTACAAAGGGCGTCAGCAGAAATTCGTCACACTCTGACGCATGCTGACACAACGATGACTCTACAGCGGGGATCCACCCTGCTGTGGCCGTGTGGGCAAAAGGCTAACACCAGGCAGTCTTTAGGTTCACCTCCCACAGCCAGGACATATACACACACACTTTGTTTTTCAGTTTTATTACCAGGCTAAATGCCACAAAAACCAGGGCTGCCCTTCATCCAGCACACACACAGGTGCTGCTATATTTGGGTATCATAACGTACCAACTACACCTATTTGAAGAATGAACTCAGCACATAAAAGAGTGTGTTTGTGTCTCTGCTGTATCTGTGCGAGATATCCTTGATGTGCAGCTTGTCATTATTCTCTAAAACTGCTCCTGGCTGTCTAATTTGGTATTCAAAATGCCCTCTTATTATCCTGGAGTTGCACAGAGAGAAAAATAGAGCGAAAGAGAGTGAAGGGAAAAAAAACTGTCACTGCAAGTTCATTTACATTCAAGTGCTACAGTGTGTCAGGCCTGTCATACCTACCCATAGCACCTACTACTTTGTGTCTGGTCCTCACAAGCAGATCAGCTATTCTCTTTGCTGTCACGCCTCATTCCAGGAGCGCCCGCTTTGACAAAGTGGAAAAAAAAAAGATTCTTGAAATGTGTTGTTGGTCTCCCATGGCAATGATTACCATACACATTGTCTCTAAACTCTCAGAGCAAAGGTGTGACATCCCATCACTGTTTTTTTTTTCTCTGTTTGCGTACAGTTTTGACGCTGTGTTTGCTGCTGTGGCCAAAGTTAAACTCGATGCAGCTCTTTTGCTGTCATCCTCCCGTTTCCTTTTCCTTGTTTGGCTGTCTTCCCCTTTCATGAGTCTAAAGTCCCCACACTGAACCCTACTCTCTGTATTTGCATATGTGTGTGTGTGTGTGTGTGTAGATTGGACACTACCCTGATAGACTTCACAGACATGAAGTGTCAACGTGGGGACCTCAGTTTCATCTTCAACGGCAACGCCATCCCCTCCGAGTCTTTTGTTGTGCTTGACAACGAACAGAAAGTCTACCAGCGGATACACCACGAGGTGTGTGAGACACATGAAAGACTCACTTGCAGCACCTAAAGTTTGCTGTATTCATTACAACCCACATTTACTGCTGCAACTTATAATTTTTCATCATTGATTTAAGCTGCCAGGTGTTCTCTAGATTTATTGTTTTATCTGCAAACATCAGAAAATAGTGAAAAAGTAGCTTCATATTTTCCCCGAGCCATATTTAAATATCTTGTTTTGTCCAGCTAACAGTTGAAAGCTTAAAATGCTCAGTTTGTCATCACTGAATACAAAGAAAAGCAGCAAGTGATCACACTCAATATTACGTGCCTGTGTGTTTTGGGCCTGTTTAGTCTCTTCTTAATCTTGTGT
This sequence comes from Chaetodon striatus, assembly GCA_029783705.1. NCBI lineage: Eukaryota > Metazoa > Chordata > Actinopteri > Chaetodontiformes > Chaetodontidae > Chaetodon > Chaetodon striatus. The sequence goes on along the minus strand of JAPZEB010000021.1, from coordinate 16,424,836 downwards.
GTCCCCGCTACAGGTGATCTGGTTCCCTTTTGGAGCTTGTTTGTCGTTGCTGCTTCTTTTTCCCGTTTTCATTTTAAATTAACTTCCTTTAAACTACCGATTTGTTTTGCTTTCAATTTTCTTTTTTAAAAGTTCCTTCCATTTCACAGTGTTACCCCCCCCTTCCCCTTGACTTCTGGCGGGGGCGTGACATATTTAGGGGCTCAAGAATTTGAAACGAAAACGGGAAAAAGGACCACCAACGAAAAACGAGCTCCTAAAGGGAACCGGATGGCCTGTAGCGAGGACACACAAGATAAAGAAGAGATTAAACACGGCCATCAAATATCACCGCACTAAGGCAAACTTTTACTTGTGACCCACGTCTTAGAGACACGCTACTGTCACTGCCTCCTGGCCCACTGACGCCAGGTCTGGAATCATTGAAAATAACGATCAGGAAAGCTTGATTTAGAAAATTCACAATCAAAAAGGCCCTGCCCTCTTCCCCAAGGAGTCACCAAAGAACACAAACGCGCATTGCTTGTTCACATTGGAGCGTGAGCGAACGAGGATAGTGCAGGGACTCAGGTGCCGTTGCCAAGCTACTGAACGCTTAGGAGAATCACATATAAATGTTGTCTTACCTGTTCAGCAGAAAAAGGGCGACCAACGTTGAAAAGCCACACCAATGTTGACTCGTGTGTTGGCTCTTTGGGCATCCGCCTTTTTTTTTTTTTTTAGCAGTAGCTCTCTCGTATACTGATTCCCTTTTTAATTCAGAACTAAGGGCTGGTGTTGGTGCCTTCTCTGCCATATTACATTAATTGGTTAACAGAA
>JAPZEB010000021.1:16400920-16412106 GCA_029783705.1 Chaetodon striatus | reverse complement strand
TAGCAGGTCATTTTCATTAAAATAATAGTAAGGGAGCCTCTGGAAACCTTCTGTGTGACGACTTATAAAAAGATCCTGGTTGCTTTGCAACTAGTGACACCTCACTAGTGCTGCAGGAATTACCTCCTCATCAGTGCAAGAGTTGTTAGTTCACACTGGCGATGTCAGTGGACAAATGAACAGTTTAATGCAGTGGAAAAGATATTTCTGTTTTAGATTAACTTTTCCTGTGGACCTAAATACAGTGGCTCCCCAACAACGCACTCAGACATCAAACATCGACACAATAACTCAAGTTTAAATTGTGATGAAATAAGCTCGTTTACAGGATATATTTTTTTTGTACCCAGTGGTTGTCAGGTGATTAGCAAAGACGCCAAGGAGGTTAAAGATGTCGTATACTCAGGGTCCAACACATGCACAGTAAAATCTGGTCTGCAGCTGCGGAAAGTCACAACAGCTGCTGCACGATCACAGATCACATGGACGACAGATTCGCTTCCACGGTCAGCTTTGAGTCGCAATTTATTTTATACGCAAAACAGACATGGGTTAGAGTTACAATTCTGTTATTACTGAAAAGATACTCAATAAAAGGCAAACCAATGGTTCCTATATGGAAGTATTAAATTGTCCATCAGCTGCCATGCATTCGAGTATACCCAAAAACTTAGTAGATGCCATCCCTTTATTTATGGCGCCCCCTGCTGTTACCCCTCAACATCACAGCTTCACATGCTCCTGTTTCACACCCCACAGCTCTCAAGGGGTCAGAGAACACGTCGCAACCTTTGTTTAACACCTTAAGAGACACCAGGACGTCAGAAAGCGGTTACCTGTAAAAACGTTGACAAGTTGACAGTTTGACCCAATTTTATTCGTTTCCTTTGGAAAACCTAATGTATTTCATTGCAACAACACATTTCAATCTACAGTGTACACTTACAAAGGGCTGTAAATAGGAAGGTCAGCTGAAACACGACTTGGTGCATTTACAGTTAAAGCAAATATGGTTCAGCAACCAAAAATTAACCATGAGGTCGGTGCTGGGCGGCGAGTGACTAACAGTCTGAAGAAAGAACGGACTCAACCCCGACTAGTAAAATATTTACATGGACAGCATCTTAGTGGGAAACGCTGCGTACTCTACCGTCAGGAGGACAAAGTTCCAACACAAAGGCAACGAAAAGAAAAATCAACAGGATCTTAAAAAAGTACAGCAATGACAATTTAAAACCATGTCTCATGTTATTCGTATTTTAGTCCTTGTTTTTTGTCTTTACAAAAATTATCTGACTGCGTTCCCTCTACACCCGCTCCTTCCCCGACACTTCTACAGTTAAGACAACAAATCGTTTTAACTTCGCGTGATCAGGCACAGACATGTTGTGGCCTATATTAAAAATATAAAAGAGGAGAGTGGAAAGATAATACGGTCTGGTTCGGGATGTTCTTAGTCGCTCATCTCCATGTCTTCCTGATGGTGGTCGTCCCCATTCAGTTTGGACTTTTTGGGGATTTGGCCCTCAGATCGCTCCATCTCCTCCGGGCCTTTGGGGGACGAGGCAGAGTCGGAGTCGCTCTTCCTCTCGTCGTCATCCTCCTCTCCTTCCTTTTCACTGTCATAACCCTGCTCTTCTTCATCGTAATCCCGGGTCACCTGTCGAGATAATTAAAGTGAGTTTAAATTTTTCACATGAACTGTTGCCGGTAACGTCATCAGCAAAATCTGCTCTGAACGTACCTTAACGTCTCCTTTCTCACTATCAGACTTGCGTTCCCGATCTCGCTCCTTGTCTTTGCTCTTCTTCTTCTTACTTGTGGAACGTTCTCTTTCGTCTCTGCTGCGGTCCCTGTCCTCCCTCCTGTCTCTGTCCCGCTCCTTCTCACGCTCCTTGTCCTTCTTCTTCTCCTTCTTGTGACTGTGAACATGACAAAGGTTTTATTTTTAATTAATAAAAAAAAATTAAAATTAATAAATAATCCTAAACATAACTAAATTAACTGCATGTAAAAATGTGTTTGACAACTCACCGTCTGGGCGATGGAGACCTGGACAACCTCCTCCTGGGGGACCGAGACGCACTGCGGCTTCGCCTGTGCCTCCTGAGACATAAAGTCATACGTAGCATCACATTATTTGAAAGGAAATACACTTATTGTGAATAGCGTGTGCCTGTATTTCACCATAACAACACATAAGAGTGCGCTCAGATCACTCACCGACTGATGCTTCGAGACCTCCTGGCACTGCTGTAGCTCTTGGGGGGCGTCTTTGACCTTTTCTTAGACTTCTCCTCCTTCCTCCTGTCCCTAATCAAGACACATGCAGCATAAAGAACATCAGCAAACAGCAGCGCATTGCAGGAAACAAAAAGTTGATGCACTGGCAGCTTTTTAAAAGCAACTGTTTCTGCAAGTGTTGTGTTTTTACAAAGTGCCACGTTTAAATATAAAAAATCCTGACTACAGCTGCAGCAGTGGTTGACACATGTGGTCTGCAATAAAATGAAAACGCAGCTATTTTAGTGCTGAGGACGACAGCGGAGATGCTGACCTAGATCTACTGCGGCGGCCTCTATCCCGGGAGTGGGACCTCCTCCTCCGTGGACTCTTGGACCTCCTCCGACTCCTCGAATGGGACCTCCGCCGAGACCTGCTCTTTGAACGTCTGCCAAGATAAAGAAGTGGCACATTTTAAAATACAGCAAATTAGTGCCAGAAAACTGAATAAGGTGTTGTACGGAGACACCAGAGCCATTTTGTTTATATCGGACAGTGCTAGTCAGGAGACAGAAGCTGAGGTCTTTACCTGTGTCTTGAGCGAGATCTGGACCGCCTGCGCCGTGACCGCGAACGAGAGCGGGAATGTTTGCGCTTGTCGTCCTTCTTATCTGCAGAAACAATGACATTAAGTTAGATATCTACCAGGTGGTAGAGACTAATGGAACAAAGCTGACTGAATTACATTCCTGCACAATGTTTAATTAAACAGCATATTAGCATTTTCACTCATCATAAATAAACAAACTAAATAAATAAACAAGCAGTGTTTGTTGTGACGGGGACATGACAAAATGGAGCACTCACTTCCTGGTTCAATGGCGGCAGAGATGAGAGACTGGGCCTCCCTGACTCTCTTCATGGCCTCTTCGATCTCCTTGTTGGAAGCATCATTCTTCAGCCCTGGATTCAAGTTCAGTCCGGCCGCTAATGGATTCAATCTGCAAGTGCCATCAGTTATTTAGATTTTTTTCTCCAAGTAATATGAAGTCTCATTGGTTCACATACCCTGGGTGTGTGTGTATGGTTTCTTACTTGGGGTCCATGGACTGCATGAGCTTCAGGAAGTCTGCAGAAAGAGCCTGACAAAGATAAAAAGAGGTTATTACCATTGAGAGAAATTTATTTTAAACATGCTGAGAATATGAATGTGACTGATCAGGTGCTCACCTGGGGGTTCATGTTAGGGCCCGGCATTCCCATGGCAGCCATTTGCTCCATGTTGGGAGCTCCAAGACCTCCGAATGGTGTCCCTCCCATCTGAAATAACAAACACAGACAATATTATACCCTGCAGTCTACTCTTTATTTCCAGAATCACTGTGATCATTTACATTTGTGTTACTCAATGATAAACAGTGCTTTTAGTCCTGACAGTAATTCATGGTAATTCTAGTAAATCTGGCTGAAACACTATCAATTAGTATTCAATAGGCTCCATTCACACTAGGACCACCATAATGTCTACAAACAGATTGTACATATGTGTGCAAAAGATCATAGGTTTTCTGATTTCCGAGTCAGAGCAGTATTGACCAGTCATGTCTGAACAACAGATAAAACAGTTTGTATGTAGAGGCGCAGTGCATTAGCTGAAATGCAATCTTAGAATCTATCAGCTATCGTCTGACAAGGAGTCAGCTTTATAATAACATTTTAAAAATTTATCTGCATTTATATGCCAATAAAACTTTATTGAGCGTAGCCAAAATGACCAGCACATGGAAGAGGAGGTCTCAGCCCTGACATCCACTGAGTAGAAAGAGCCAACTCAAAATATTAGCCCTCTCCCAGGGAGGCTTGTCGTTATCAGAACGATGACTGATGGGTGCTGAGATTATGACCACCGTGTATGTATGGCAAAGAGTGGTTTCCGCTCTGCATGTTATATTTGATTTTTGTGCATGACAACAACATAAACAATTGTCAAGTATTTCCCTATAGCCCAGTTCAGACCAAAGATTCACGACGAGACGAGTCAAAACAGGCAGCTACATCAGATGGACTGTATTCATAATAAATATGGCACAATAATATAAGGAAGTAGTGCCCATAAATCAGTCAGTGAGAATGGGTGTGTGTGAGGGGGCATAAGCACATACAGCGAGCAAGAGCAGCAACCCACCGTTTAACACCAGCACACCGCAAGGACGGAAACAGAGAGCTCCGCAGGGACGGAGCACCTGCCGCAGCAAGCGAAAACGCCATCTGCCCTCATTTTGACTTGACCAGAGGACTTACTTACAAGCCGGCTGGCTGTAGACACAGATTACATGCCCTACGTTCTAAAACCAGCCACCAGTGATTTGACCCAGTGAGTTGCAGGTGACACCATCAGCCGGCTTGAGTCAAGCTCAGACTGGCCAGTTCACACTGCTGCAACTTTTCTCTGCATCTTTTTTAAAATGGTTTCAGTTCGTTGCGCATCATTGGACTGAGCTGGGCTTTATACACTTAGTTCACGTTTACCTTCTTCAACTTGTGATTTTAGATCTAATGCCAGTTTCTAAGATGTCTACCTCGAAGTTCAGTGGTTGAAAAACACCAACAAAAAGTGTAAAAACGTTAAAAATACACATAAACTACAAGTTGGCTTACACCAAGTTACATTGAAGATAAAAAATGAAACTCATATAGCAACAGAAAAGAGATGCCCCAAATGATTATAATCATAACGAAAGCTTTCAAGTCAAACTTAATGTCAAAACTCACTGTTGCCAGAGGATTGGGTGTCGGAAGAAGGCCTCCCCCAGGCATCATTCCTGCCACGGCATTGGCTGGAGCCAGCAGCGACATAGCTTTAGATTCATCAGGAATGACTCCTGGAGAAAAACAACAACATTTCAGTACACGCACCAAGCAAACATCGATAAACACTCAGACAAGACTTGCAGACAAGCCACCTCAGTCTAACTACTCTGTAGTCAAAATAAAATCTGGTAAAAAAAATCCACTTTTTTTTTGTCTTGTCTGTAAATCTTGATCCCTGACTCTTTTTTTGTGAAAGTATGATTGTAGGATTAGCAGCTATGAGTTTATAAGTCACAATACACACTGTGGTCAACACTGCCAAGATTTTATCACCTGTACTTGTTTTTTAAGTCATGAACCAAACGTAAGCAAGCACAGCCAGTTGTCCCGTGGGATGTGCTCTCAACTTTCATTAGATGTTTTATGAACAAGCGACTCGTGCCGGCTGCTTCGCTATAAAGCACACAAAAACATTGAGATACAGAAAACAAAGTTCATGATTTGGGTGTAGACACATGGGTACAATTCAACATCACTTACCATCCATTACCATTACCAATACAGAAACAGAAAAGGCTCACACATATTACCTTTTCTGGGCTTTTGTTGGTGGTTACTTTGTACAATCCCACCACAAAAGAAAACTTACTTGGCAACCAGATAAAGTATTGCTAACAAGCTACAGTGCTGCTACGTTTTAGCCAACAGTCTGTCACTAAAAACACTAAACAATGTCAAAGATAAGCTGCACTAAACAGTTATGGGGCTACTGGCAGCAAAAGCTGTGATAAAAATCAAGAAAAATGTGCCCAAAGCTGAAGAAACCAAACAGTAAAATCAAAGGGAAAATCTTATGGAGATGATCATCCATGGTGCAATCTGAAAACAGGCTATTTTTTAATCTGACATTTTACATTTTTAAAAAGGGGAGGGAGAGAGAGAGAGAGAGAGAGAGAGACACGCACACACACGCGCGCACACACACACACACACACAACAGAAAGGACACTTGAGAAACAGGATAAGGCTGCAGAAGACAAAACTGTTGGTGGCATTTTCAGCAGGGCCTGGTATATAGGGCTGGCTGAACCAGGAAAAAGAACTGTAAAACACAACAACAAAAGAAACACCACTGTTAAACGTGAGATTCACTCAACTCTTTCAGAGTCATGTGTGGAGAGGGTCAATGAAAAAAGCATTTTACTGCAACATCAAGCAGAGGCTCATTGAATCTACTTTTATCTCTTGTGTGTTAGTGAAAAATTTGGAAATACAGATGCACAGTGTAAAATAATGACCAAGCTTTGGCACATGAAGCGAGTAAACGCCAAAGGCGGTTTGTGTGCTGATCATGATTAACAACCAGATTATATGCTAATCAACTTCCACAACATCTGCTGAGCGTCACTGTGTTGATGACGGCACACACCTTCAACATCTATTCTAGCATGCACAGCTGATTAGTTCATCTATCCTGCATGCTCTGTGCTGGCGTAGGGATGTCCCGAACACTGTTCCCCGATCTGATGCATTCAATGTTAGCACTACACCAAAGTCCTGATCCAGTGTTTATATTTTTAGCTCTGTAAAGCAGCTGCACAGTCAGTCAGCAAGGACACATTCACACTGGTGCCATTTGGTCCACTGTAAACGAACCCTGGTCCGCTTCCATGGATAGTTTGGTTCGTTTGGAGTGGTGTGAACGCTCATTCGAACTCTGGTGCAGTGGGCCTCCAGTTTGGTGAACAGCTCTGCATTAATTCAATGCCTTCGTTACTTTAATTGTAAATAAATACAACAAAATTCAATGCACAAAATTATAAAGTAATAAAGGAAGGGATATCATTCATTCATACTCTAAAGACATGCAAGCAAACACACCCACAAAAAAGTAGCACCAACATATGCCATGAACATAAACTACGTTAAAATTACTGCACATAAACTGAATTAACTTTTTGCACATGATGTAAGTATAAATATTAAATATTACTGGTTGTGTGATTTCAGTGCAGCGTTCAGTGTAGTAGAGACTTTGGGGTAAAACTGTTTAACAGTCTACTGTCTGATAACGTCTGCCTGAGGTCAGAAGGTCAAACAGGTGGTAGGCAGGATGAAATGAGTCCTGCAGGAGGTGAAACTGTCTTCCAGGGAAGACAGGTGTGTGTTCATTACAAAGGAAACAAAGCCACACCCTCGACACCCACACAGGTCACACAGGTCTTCACTGGCTGATCAGACGTCTCCTGAGAACTGTGTGGACCTTTAGACTGTGCTCTGATTGACATCTCCGTCACTGTTGCTAGGTCGCATATTTTAGAGCAGGGCAACTTAGACCTGAACTCCCAGCATAGCCCCGCCCACCTTCAACCTAAATGTCTAATCAGCCAGCGACTGAAAACACCAGTGTGTATGTGAAGGGTGTTTAAATGTCTCCTACGGCGTTGGATATAAAATCAATGGAGAAAGGAGTGTCAGCGTGGATTTGTTGTGGCAGCAAATCAACTACATGTACACTACGTAACATAAATTACACAATATGCCCACGTTTAGACAGTTTCCAGGTGTAGTTCATTGGGAAAATGTTGCTGAATTGAGCCAAAGTGACCAACTTAGAGTGGATTTTCTCCTGGACACATGCTCACAGTGTTGATACAAACTGAACCTCGCTGTTAATGTTTACTCGTTCAAGCACAACGGGACATTTTGACAGCTGGCGTATCCAGTGTGCAAGAGCTTCAAATATAAACAGAGGATCAGAAATTGCTCAAGCTTAAAAATCATCACCAGTTAATAATAAAAGTTGCCTCAGTCTGCCGTGACACCGATCCAGAGGATCTGCTCGGGGCATCCCTAGTCTGGTGCATGCCTACTAATCAACATACATGTTAATTAAAAAAATATATTAAACTTCTTTGACCATGTGAGGAATTGAGATTGCCCTGCACCCTCTCCCACCACCCCCTCATTTTGCACAAGAGTTGTGTGGCTAAGTTAAAAAAATAAAAAATAAAGATGCCTTGGACAGAGAGAAAAAAATAAAGAGTTAATGTTTTACTGCAGAACAACAGAGAGAAGGGGGCTTGCGAGCCTGGTGCCATTATTTTTTCTAATCTCCTGATGGCAGCAGAGGACCACTTTCAGCCAGCAAGGAAGGGGCTCTCTGCAAATGACTTGTCCACTATGAAAACCACAACACAAATAACAGAGAGAGAAGTTTACAGCTAGATTGTCAGACATGGACACAAATGTACATTTTCCCTTTTTACATACCTAGAAATGCCAAGCACTGAAAAGCTTAGCGAATTTTGCTTGGTCACAAAACAAAACTCACAATGGCTCAGATAGTGTTTGTTATTCTATCAAGACAACCTACACATTGTGATGCATGTTCAGAGATAGCCATGTGAGTGAGACGAGGATTAAATAGAAGACACCCACCTTCAGCAAAAGGGACCACGATCAAGGCTCGGTCCACGAAGACAGTGTTCGTCAGGTGTTGGGAAACTCCCACCGACTCAGACTCAAGGAACTTTACAAAACAGACACGTGAAGTCACAGGCAAGGGAGAGTCACTGGAAGAAAATACAGATATGTTGTGCAAAGAATACAAACAAGGAGACCCAACATGCCTTCTTCAAACTGACCTGAGTGAGCTTTGTGTCCCCAGGGACAACCAACTTTCAGCTACTCTCAAACCTCCAATGTATCCTAGAAATATTTTTTAATAGTGTGTTGTAAACCAGGGTTGGAAATCAGCACCAGGCACTAGCCAAACGATGGTAAAAATACAAATGGCTGCTACATATGCTTCACTCACATGTGTAAGAAGCAATATTTATGAATCAACCAGCCACAGTGGCAGGTGGACAATAAATTTACAACCCTGGTTGTGTTGTTATCACATTGATTTTTAACAGACTGTCAATCAGTGAATCTTTGAATCTTTGTTGTTGTTACAGTCCTCGACATGGTCCTACCTGCTGAGAGGCCAGGTGTAATCGATTCAGGAAAATACAAAGCAGAGAACAATTATTTCTCACTACGGTCAATGTTAAAATACTGTAAACAGAGTGTGTATCACGGGAGCTCATTAGCATCCCTAGTGCGATGAAGGAAACTCGAGGGATGCCGGCAGGAAGTCACTGACATAACAATATTAACACTGAGCTAATTTGTTTTTCCACTTTGTGTAACATCAGTATTTACTACATTAAGAAGATGATGTTACATCTAGAGCTGCAGCTCAGAAAACTGATCCATCCTCAGGCGCCTTTGCTGAGGTTTCGACCATTTTAAAGGGTTTTTTCCTTATCTGCTGCGAGGGTCCAAGGACGGAGGACGGAGGGATGTATCCTGTTACAGGGTGTCTACAGAAATAACTGTATTAAATTTCAGACTTTTAAAGACCTTTTAAACACCACCTTATATGAAATTAAAGACCAAACATTATACACATTATAGATATATACATATAAATATATATAACGCTAATGTGTACTCACATGTGTGAGTATGCTTTCCGAGTGAACACACTGATGTCAGTTAAAATTAATGCTGAGTAAAAATGACAACAGTTGGGTGAGTTTAATGTGAGTTCAATCTCATCGCTGTCATTAATGCTATTTATTATTGCAACTCTTTGGTCTGTCAGGTGATTGTAAATAGTCATTGAGTCTGTCAGACTGGAGAAATCTTGGTGGGACCAACTGAATCTGAATTTAAGACAATTTAAGACTTTTTAAGGCTGTGCATTAAAAAAAAACCTTAACTTAAATAATTTTAAGACTTTTTAAGGAACTGTAGACACCCTGTGTAACACCCTCTGAGCCAAATTGTAAATTGCAATATTGCGCTTCACAGATAAAATTGTACTTAACTACTATCTATTCATCTTTCTGATTAATGTGACCATTATTTTACCAAATACTCAATTACATTTCTTTAAGTTAATCATATAAAACACAACATATTGTATTTCACCTACAATGATATAAAGTAGAGGAAAGTAGGGAAGATTGTACAGACTAATATTTTGCATTTTTCAGAGCTGAAAAAGTCCATTAACTAACAATAATATTAATAATAACGTGATGTTTTTAAGGTGATTTATCAAACTAAAATTCTGTGCTTGGGTTATTTTTAATCGCTTAAAAGTGAAGACTTAATACTTTATTTTATTTTTTTTGTTTTTATTGTTAACTAGATAATTTGAACTTGGCTATGGGAAGTTGTAATGGCATTTTTTAAAATTTATTTACTGACATTTAGGGGCTCAACAGTCACCCATACACAAATGAGAGGTTAATAAAAGACTGATATACTATAAAGCTGAGATGCTTGTGTTTTGGCTTGATGACTAGCTCAACAAGTTACAGACTGTCAAAGTTGTTGTTGATTAAACGACTGCTTCACATTTTTCAAAGCTTTTTACAGCCCAAAGTGTAATATAATGATATGTCGCTTAATATTCAGAATAATATTATATAATGTTGTCTATGGTCGTGCGGTGTCGCTGAGGGGAGTGACTGCTGCTGCTGCATTCACTGGAGGCGCGGGCAAACGTTAGCATTAGCGTTAGCATTAGCACACCGTGCAGCGAGGCCTACTCGACACTACAGGCCTCACCACAAGCCTCGCGCGAAGCAGGTAAGATAGGTAAGACAGCGTTTCACCAACTTTACAGTACGCAATACTCACTCAGGTGGAAACAGTTTGAGCTCCTCTATGTTCCCGAGGAATCCAAACAGAGTCCTCATTTGCTCGGACGTTGTGCTCGGGGAGACGTTTGTCACCTGAATGACGTGCGTGTTGGAATTCATTTTCTCGAGTACCGATCAAAATGCCTCAGTTTAAAACAAAAAAAGACGAGCTAGGAAACGTTTACGAGGAAAACAACATCAGGCGGTTACAAAAGTTAGCATCCTCCCTGGAGACAGACGGTTATTAACATTTGCTGCGGGCAAACACACGACGGCCGCGAGCACAGAGCAACAATGCCGCTGCCGAAAATGTCGTGAGGCGCTGCTGCTGCTTTCACGTGCTGTTCTGTGAGCTCGTACGAATGAGCTTTAACCTAGCAAACACAAGTGGGACGAAAAATATGACTGTTTTGGTTTATGGGTATCTTCGATGGAAGAAGTACAAGTAGA
>JAPZEB010000021.1:16269686-16286153 GCA_029783705.1 Chaetodon striatus | reverse complement strand
TGATGTGTGTTTTCATACATCGTTAGAGAAAGAGTGAAACCTCATTATTTAACATCAGAGAAACATGTAATCTGCTTATCCGCTGTGACACACACAGACATTAACAGATTTTATTTCAGCATATTCCCTCAAAATATTGATTGACAATAAATATAGCAACAAGCAGCGATTCAGGGAACCAAACATCACGTCAGAGTTCACTGCACAAAAGCGAGCACAAAGAGGACCGGTCTACCCTCTGACTAATTGGAGAAACCATTGTGGGAATATGGGTCACTTCCTGTTTGTGTCTTTCTTGCCAACTTTGTCAAGTTGTCACATTGAAATTGTTCGTCATTCGCTCTCTGCTGCAAGGAACTGATTCAGTCATTCAACTGTTTGGCATTGTGACTCAATATGTCACAGCTCATCACTCAGTACGATGAACTCAGTTATTAGAAATGATTTGGAGAGCACAGTGGTGATGAAAGATTTCCTACCTGAGCCTGTGATCCTTAGATAATAAGTCCATGAGTGTTTTTAACCAATAAACCATGAACTGTGTGAACACAGGAATCTGTGTGCTCAGGAGAACCAGTATACATCCTTCACCTTAAGTGTGAGGACATTTTAAGACTGGTGTTTAAGGTTAGATCAGGTTAATGGGTAGTGATAGATGTATTTTGTGTTGGTTTACCTTACCTAAACTTGTGAAGTCTTGTTCCCAGGAAACGTTTTGTTCTTTACAATTGGCACCTTCAAATGAAAGCTGTATATATTTATTTATTTATTTAAGGGGAGAGGACAACTGAAGAACAATGACTCGCCTAACCCATGTATATACGGTTACAAAACACATTAAAATGGGATTATTGTGGAACTCTAAATGTTATCTGTACCAGTATTAGTCTATAAAAATCAGATCATTTTGAATGCTGCCAAGTTAATTGTTTGTTGTTAATTGGCTGTTTTTTTTAAGTCTGTCAGTTGTTTTTTGTTTGTGAATTTTTTTATAATGTTTGTTTTTAACTTATTGCAATTGTGTTTTTTGTGCTTTTGTTCTTTTATGTGAAATCTTAATGCTGCTGTCTTGGCCAGGACTCTCTTGCAAAACAGATTTTAAATTTCAATGGAGATATTCCTGGTCAAATTAAGGTTAAAAAAATAATAATAATTAGTGATATTAACAATAAAATAATAACCAAAGTATATCAGTATGCAATTCCATGAGTCTCCATATTGACAGTTTTGAACTTGCCTACAGTATATACTTAAACGTAAGATCATTTCTAAAATTTAGTTATGGCTTTTGGTTTTGGTGAGACACCCCAAGATTTTAAGCGGCCTGATGTGGTTACCGCAGATGTGTGCACCACTGCAAAGTGTGTGTGTTGGAGGGAGGACGAGGACTGATGGTCCCACAGAGCTCAAACTGCTCTTGTCCCGACACTGGGCTTTAAATACACAAGGGCTGATTACTACCTGCACACAGGTGAGTGTAACAAGACACAGGTGAAACACATGAGGTAATTTACAACGGCGAGAAAACTCAGGAGGTAAAAGAAACAGTAAACACACTGAGAACACATTTCAAAATAAAACAGGAAGTGGACACAAACACATACACTTGAGAGAGATGTACACCAAAAATATGATTTGGTTCAAGAAAATCATGACTGGCTCCAACATTATTTTTTAAGGATGTGGCTTATCATGTGACATGTTTCATGTAGCATGTGCAAACACTTCAACCTGTTGATTTATGTTTAAATACATAACTTTAATGGGATCCTTATATGTGCTTACATCTTCTATTTTCTTCTCTCTAAAACATGTGTACATAAGAACCATATTTACTGTATGCATCAAAACCACTCTGACTTTAAACAAATCCTTGTTGTATTCAGTGACAGGCTCCAGGCCAGTACATTACAAATGAGGTGAAACTGCTAATGTGTGAATGCAAACGATTACAGCTCCTCACTGGGATGTTTCTTCAACACAAGAGGAAGGACTTTGCCTGAGGTCTGGGGAAACAAAAAGACCATGTCAACATCAAAAGCAACCTGAGGTCAACCAAAGATCACAGTCAGGGTGAAGGGTGGGGCGCTGATGCAAGGGAAACATGGATTACAAGAACAGGGGTTGACTAGCACAGGCTGCAAAGTCGTAAAGAACACCATGTACAGACAGGTGAATGCTCAGAGTCATGGATCCACTCTCTCTCTGTGATTTGCTGCCTGTGAGGTAAACGTGTCGGAAACAAGTGAGATAATCAGAAGTGCTGGGCAGAAGTGGTTGTGGTGTGTCGAAATTCATTTCCTGTATTAGTCAAACTGGTGTTACTATACATCCTGGAATAGACACAGCCCTGAAGGCATTACACATCAGTTTCACTTGAAAATCACAAGGTGTCCTCCCGGAGAAAGCAAGCTGGAATTTGCAGAAGGGACCTGCTTATTATCCGGAGTCAGTGACTCAGGCATTTACACAGAAAGAAGACGTTGCCATCAATCTGAGAAGTTACTGGGACAAAGTGTGTATCAGTCTACTTCACTGTCACTCACAGAAACTGTTGTAATGAATGTGTTGTTAGGAGAGCAGTGTTAACCGTGCAGCCTCCACTGTCATTGTGCTGACACGAGTGTGTTGCTGTGCAGCAAACACGCGGCACCCTGCGAGTCTGCTGGCACCGAATCAAGCCGGTCACACTGATTATAGACTCCAAAAGTTTTCTTACAGTCAGCAGAACGTCCTGGTAGCCAGCAGGGGGTGAACACTGGAAACTGGCATTTATTCACTGGTGCCAGAATTTCTCATTTTTATAACACTCCCAGCAGCCGCCACAGCATTGTAATACTATTATTCACTGTACACACTGCCACCAGAAGCGGCGCAATATGGTTGTGTCATCCCTCTCTGTGAGAGCAATAAATGAGCAGGAGTTTTGGAATACACACTTCACACTAGTCTGTTTTTTCTTATTGTCAACAAACCCCATGAAAAGACCAACAGCATTAAGTACTGTACAGCTAAAGCATAAAATAACTTCTTCCATTCTTGTTTAAAAGTGATTAAAAACACTGTTGCACAGACTGACATGTTCCTTCAGTGCGATGTACACGTTTGGTTTGAGTCAGTCCCACACACACTGTTCTGCTGCTGTAAATACACCAGTGAGTAATGTCTGCTAAAAACTGCACCGCCCAGGAGGGTTAACGGAGACCCAGGGGCTCGTTTTTCCCCCCAGGAGCACCTAAGCAGGTTAATCTGGCCGCAATGACAGATGTCTGGTGATAGTATCAGAGCCAATCATCTGTATTCACCACAGTCAGTACACCGTGTGCTCTCAGAGTGCAGGCACACATGAGCTCAGCAAAATGACTTTCACAACACGGCAACATGTTTCTGTACTTATACAGAGCTGTATGTAAATATACTGACATGTATGTTTCACCTCAAGAGCCAAGAGTAAAGAGGAAATATTACAATTTAAGTTGTGATTTGTGACATCACGCAACAAGAATAAATGCAGAATAAATTCTGAGTTGACATCTGGCAATTGATTTGAATTATGGAGACATGTGAAATCAGCAAATATGTTTATTTCTGTTGCCATTTTCAGCCGTAACTGTAATGTTTAAAGATGTATAGTTAAACACGTTGGCCCGACTTATCTAACATGTCTGCTGTGCTTATTTTATGTACTGTTTTACTTTGTTACTGTCTTTAATAAACTATATCTACTGACACAGAAGCTGAGCAATGTACTGCTGCAGCAAAATATATTTAGCCATCTAAAAAAACATCTAAATTAGTTTAAGTTAAATCACTATATTTGGAATATTGTCACCACTTTACCTCACACACTAACTAATCGAGGCCGTGGGAGAACAGTGCGTTCCCTCTTCTTCTTGGTAAAATGAGTGTTCTTGTCACTGGAGTCTGGTGGTATTGAGATAACGGTTTCAGTTCCACATCGTCAAGGGCTGTTTAACAACAAGCTAAAGTGGTTAAAATATTTAAATATAGAGTACACTAGCTCTGATATCGAGTATCAACTGAGGCAGTGTTTGCAAAGCACCCTTTCTTTTCATGTACATGATGCAGATGTTTTCTACCTGGAAGTTACTGTAAACAGACATTGTAAATTGGTCTATACAGCATTTAACTGGAACTGCATTGCTAGGCAACAGGTTAAGACCATGTCTACTTCCTGTCAGTTGATGTCACTCACATAAGCTGTGTTTCAATTCAGGGGAGGCATTTGAAGACCCATTGTGTCACATCTGTGCGATCAAGGCTGTCCCATTTCAAAATGTAGCCTTCTTTACCGGAATTTGGAGAATGCAATGGATGAATTAGATGACGACAGGGTTGTTTTTATTATGGCGTATGACACATGGCACATTACACTTTTAAATGTTAATTCTGGGTTTCAACTTACTCCAACTGGTAACAATACAAATGTCGTTAAACACAGGAGGCCTTCGAACCTAGAAGTTTGTTCAAATAACAGACTAACATACGTGACGTTAGTGATGCTAACCGACGTTGCTAGTTAGCTTCTCTCGTTAAGCGCAGCTGCTAGGTAACAGGAACGCAAATGGGTCACGCAAGAACAACTGGTGGGGCAACCGGGAAGTCCTCCACAGACCAGACCGTCCCATTTCGCTCAGTTTGGCTGATGCAGTCTTCAAAGGACGCGGCCAATGCTGACCTCAAAGGACACCTCCTTCAAAGGCTGCAGCACCTGAATTGAGACAAAGCTATACACTTAAAGAGATTCCTACAGGAGGTACAAAGACTAGTAGAAGTAGTTGTTGTTATTTAGCCTTTCTAAGTTGAGGAAAGCTTTTAAATTTGCTAATCACAACCTGCAACTGTCTTTCCCAAATGAATTCCAGCTGCAATGAGTAGACGGAAGAAGACCTGGTACATGTAAGTTAGCACATTAGCATGGGCAGCTACTGTCACTGAATAGACGAGGAACAGCACGCTGATAAAAGTATCAGCTGCCCTCCTAAAATATGTGATAGTGAAGTGGAAAGGAATTTCTTTCCCAGATGGCAGTTTTAGTCCCACAGATGCCACACTTAAAAAAATGAGTAAACATCCAGACTGATCTTTTTTTAAAAATGTGATGAAAGATCACCCACTCTTTGTGCACTCTAAAACTTTCAGGTTCAAATCAGGTCTTCAGGGGGCTTGACTGCTCTTAACTTCTCCACGGGTTTATTCCTGGAGTTGAGGTTTACACTAAGAGAAGCCAGGACCCCTGTGATTATCTTTGACTTATAGTCCTCTACTTAAACCTGGCTGCTGGTAAAAATACCACGCGCACACACGCTACCTTAAGACACAGCCCCCGCAACAAAGCTACCGACCACACGCACACACCTCCTTGGGGGTAAGAGTGGGTTCTGGTAAACTTGTTTGTTGCTGTGCATGTGGCCGCCAATGACGGCAGCAGAAAGATGTCTGAATGACACAGTGATGATGTAAGCCGCCCGTGGCAAGGGCTGGTCGGGGTGACTGGAAGGTTGCCAGTTCGGTTCTTCAGAGAGTGTGGGACAGGGAGACGGAAACACTCCTCTCCCAGGATGACACCTGCTGAGGTGTCCTTTTCACCCTGAGTGACTGTGAGTGTGCGTGTGAATGTTAAACAGTGCAGACTGACAAAGGAATATAATGCAAGGTAAGTAAAATCTGAAGTGAAATAGGAAAATACAAGTAACAAGAGGTGACATAGACCTCATTCTTCTCATGTTAGTCCAACACAAAAAGATGCTGAGTTAGCAGCACGGCCAACAGCATCACAATGACCAACATCCCGTAACATCAATGGCCCTTTGTATAGAATTGAATCAAAAAGAGCGATCCATTACTCGCTTCAAACAAAAGCTCTCGGGTTCACGACCAGGTTGTTGTCTTTAGAGGCCACACTGATTTAAACACCTCTGGAGGACTTTTTCCGGCGCCAGTGAAGACACGAGCCAGAGCCGGGGGGGGAGACTGGAGTCAGGATCCTCTGCTTTCTTTCGTCCTGCTCTGGGCTGCATCCTGAGGCCACGCAGGCGGCGGCTGGAAATAGCCCAGACATGCAGGCCAAGTCGGAGCAGAGTGCTGCTGGTGTCGTCTCCTCCTCCTTCCTCGGCCGTGCCGCTAATCAGCAAAGACAGAAGGATGCAGGACAGGAGCCAGACACAGACAGGCGACAGGAGCGTGCATGTGCATGTGGGTGTCTGGGCGTGCATGCATGCTTACCTGTATGCAAATGTCTGTGAGTAACTTTGAACATGTTCGTACATGTCGACAGGAAACAAGGGAGTGGCACTGTTCAACTTGGATTCTCTCTCAGCTATTCTTCCACCCACCTTATTCCAGTGGTGGAGAGTTCATTTAATCAAACATTTTGAGGTTCGTCTGCAACTTTATACCTCCACTCCACTGCGTCTCAGAGGGAAATTTTGTACATTTTACTCTGATACATTTGTTTTAAAGCTTTAATTGTCACTGTGCCAATTAATTGTACATTTAAAAAATGTGTTATAAACTACATCTTTTTTTTCAAACATTATGTTTTTTGGCCTATTTTTTTCTCTTTTGTATGTTTTTTATAAACTAAAAAAAAGAAAAGAAGATAAAAGAAAATAAGACATAAGTAAAAAAAAAAACTGCAACAAACTACATATATTAAGTAGATAAAACGTTGCCTTGCGACAACAGTAGGATGCTGCTTACACACCAATGCGTCACTATTATGAATCTAAAAATGTCATTGATAAAATGGACAGTCCCAGTCATTGGTTATTATCGGCTAAACCAAGTTTAAAGCTGTTGTGAAATACCTTGTAAGCAAACAGCTGTGATGGCATTACAATTCCAGTATTAGTCACCCATTTTCATATGGGACGCAGAGCTAAAGAAGGCAACCGCCAACTGATGCCTAAATCACTTGTCATCTGTCAGGATGACAATGGTCAAATGTACGCATCGCTGTCAGTCAATAAATGCTCAAAACAACACAAAGATGCCACAAAAGAAAAGAAAGAGGGGCTATAAGGATTTATTTTATGGGCAGCCAGGGAGCCCATTATGTTCTGTTGCTCGTTGGAGAACTACATATTGTTGCTGCCGCCCAATCCACCTGTTTTTTATCTCCATCCAGAGCGGACAAACTACACCAGAGAGCTATGGTACGGTACTGATGTAATTTTAGCCAGCCTGCATGTTTTTATTTGCTTCTTATGCTCTTGTTCCTCCAGCTGTGTTGTCGGTTACCAGCAACATCATTTTTGTTGCAGCTTAGCTTGTTTACTCAGAAAGCAACCCCAGCTACACTGTGAAGAATATTGCTGGCAACTGACAACAGCTGAGGGACAGTGAGCATAATGGTTGCAGATGAAAGATAAATATGTAGTTATAATGTCAGTGTAACATACTGAGAACTTTTTTCTTTCTTTCTCTAATGTAAGGTATACTAGAGCTCATGGGAGTGAACTTCTTCGACTCCATGTTGCCGTGGATTGCTTAGCGGAAGAATAATTATTTGTTCTAAATAAATTATTGCATTTTTTTGTTGCTCTGTGCTTATGTTATTAAATATTGCCACGTATATGTAGTAACTGTAGTAACTCGGCTCTGTGTCTTGCATAACAACACCCCATAGCTGCTCTAAAATCTGGCCGCTCTCACCAAAAAAATGGACATAGGTCGACTCTGCAAGCTGCTTACTATGACCCACGTTTATGTTTATTATAAGTCAGTGGCTGCTAATGGCCGTAGTAAATATTAGAGAAGCAGAGAAGAGATGAGGTGACATAGTGTCTGTATGTTGACTGAAGATGGAAGAGGTCCCTATTGGGAGGGTGGGTATGGTGGTGAGGAGCACAGGACTTTCATCCAGGGGACCAGTGTTAGCGGCTCCAAGTCAACGTTGACTTCTTTTATTACAATGTAGCATAGCATGCTAGTATGTGTAGCATACTATGCTAGTTACATACATGACATGACATATGTGACGTCTGTCACATGACATTTAACACCAAACCATGATGTTTTTTCTTGTTTTGTTGCATAACATAGCCACAAAGTTTTAAAGTATAACAGCGACTGTTTCGTGACATTAAGGACGTTTTTAAAGCTGTGTCTTTTAGGACAGTATTAGGACAGTCATTTCAACTCGGTCTCACTCCGAAGTCATTGAAATCTGGAGCTTGGGCAGTGACTTACGGCATCAGACACCAACAAACAAAGCTGTCTTTTCCCGTTGGCATGATACGCAGCTGGTCACCATCATAGTTTAATGGCATTGGGCAGCGTCAGGGAAGAAACACAGTGGGACAAGAACGAAAATACGAATAGGGCAGGTGGGAGGGGTGGCAGATGTGTCCAGCAAAGACTGACTTTCATCTAGGAGAGCGATGTTCGTGTCCCGTAAGATTACTAAAGCCAAACCCTGTTCTTTTTTCCTAAACCCAACCACGTTTTTTTTTACCTAAACCAGAAACATCAATTTGCGTATTATACATACGTGGTATGTTTATTTTGAAAGAGACTGTGTGTAAACTGCCAATTTCCTGTGAAAATGGAAGTGTATTTTGAAAGAAGACAATGCATTTAATGGGCAGAAGTTGACACGGCATCCCAGAACAACCAATGCAGTCAGGGTACTTTGCATGTCATGTGTGAACGTGGAAAGTCCATGACCAAACGTCGATATGTGATGATGTTGAGTGAGAATGTGTTGTTCATTTTGGGTTGGTCATAGCATATACGTCGTTTTGGAAGTCATCAACAATCAACCTGTTCTGTCATTTAGGTATGAGAGAGCGGCGTCTAAAGTCACTGTGAACCACGCCCTCTCATGGCTTATTGCTTAAATGTAATGTATTAGTCACTGCATAATAAGTACTTTTGCTTTTAATTTGCCGACAATTTACATTGTTGTGCTGGTTGTTTTGCCTCAGTCGTGTATCTAAATACTTCTTTCACCGCTGCCGTAATCACTGCAGGACTTATTAAGTCACCGTGAAACGAACAGACTCTGACGTATTGATTCTATTACTCATTCAATCAGTGTCATAGCAACCCACAAACACTGCTCACACTTACACCGTGTACCTTGCCTCTGATGCTCATTAATGAATTGTAATTAGTGTTTAATTAGGCACGTGTGCTTCCCCACCCATACATTTAAAACAAACACTTCCATTAGCAACCAAACAGACTTATTCAAGCTGGTTTCACTTCCTGTTTGAACACCTGCAGTCACTCACTAAATGAATGAAAAAAGTTTTCACCATCCGCAGCCAATTACAGCGCGGAGCTCGACAGCCGAACTATGTAGTCTGACCTTTTTTCTCCGACCTCCTTTCTCCCCCTAACAATGAAATCTGAGGCATTGAACATGTACTCTTCAGCTTTAATTTAAAGTGAAGCTATTTTTAGACATTTCTTTCACTAGATGACTGCACTGTGTGCTCTGTATTTTTACTTGTAGTTTTTCCCGAGGTGAAATACTTGCAGCAGTATCAGGTTTCTATCCTGTGACAGTTCCATCAACGCTTCACAAGAACATCACACGCTTTTGTGTTAGTTCTCCGGTATCTGATTTCAGTAGAGATTTGTTCATGTTGATGACATTTCTGGCAAGTAGACTGTGTAATGGAAACAGTATGACACTCTTATGACTTGCAGTTTCCAAACACACGTCTACTTTAGGAGCCTTGTGGTAAACGCAAGCATTCGTAATGATGTGTTTTTCTTTTCACTTTTCAGACTGCATCATTGCATCAGAAAGGTGGATAATTTCAAAGAATGTCATTACAGAAACAAAAGCATAATAAACAGATTTGATATCACAGACATTTTTATCAGATTGAGAAAGACTCTTGAGAAGTGAGAAAGAGCGTAATCAGTGTGCTCTGGGAAACTGATGAGAATCTCAAAGGCACCCTGTGGAGTCTGTGACCTCAAGTACTGCTACTGAGCAGTTGTTTAGTTTGGTCAAACACGTCCATGTCACGGGGCAGCAGGGTGGTGCAGTGGTTCGCACCATGGCCTCACAGCAGGAGAGTTCAAACCTGCCGGCTGGCAGGGGCCCTTCTGTGTGGAGTTTACATGTTCTCCCCATGTAAACGTGGGTTTTCTCTGAGTTCTCCAAAGACATGCAGGTTAGGTTAACTGGTGACTCTAAATTGTCCGCAGGTGTGAATGTTAGTGTAAATGGTTGTCTGTCTCTATGTGTCAGCCCTGCGTTGGTCTGGTGACCTGTCCAGGGTGTAATCTAATGAATGAGTGCCAACCATGTCATGCATGTATAAAACCTGCTGGCACTGGGAGTCAACATGACGTCAGAATGATGTTGGAATCTTACATCAGACAGACGTTAAATTTTGGTTTGAATTAGAATTCGGTTGGCCATATTTTAAATTTCTAACAACGTTTTGTGGATGTCGACATCACGATGTATTGCTGATGTTATTGTTCGTCATACCTTACAACCAAACGTTGGTATTCTATGTCAAGATGCTGTTGGAATGAGACGTTTGGAAGACATAAGTCTTTAGGGGTTGGACAACAGAGGGAGATATTTTGTGATAAAGGGACATCTGAGTGGCAGCAGGATAAATCCCCACTCCCATTGAATCCAAACACTGGTGGTGGTGGTGGCGGCTGATGACTCTGAGGCTGATGACTGCTGAAGCTGATGAATCTGTAAAGACTAGGTGGTGATGGGGAGGGGGACGGTGCGCACGACTGCAGCTGATGACTCAAGTGACAGTCGGAGACAATGACACCTGGAGACAGTGAGTGAGCATACGTACCAGGAGTGAATGGCAGGGTGAGAAAAAATCTTACAGTCTGAACTGAACTTTTGCAAGAGCTTCATAACTTAAAATGAATAAATTATCGGTGCCATCTGTCGTCAGTATTTAACATCAATTGACACTTGCATTAGACATAGTGCTGACATTGAGTTTTGGTCTCCTGATGTCACAACCTAACTTCAACCACATATCAATATCAAAAGACGTTAGTGGCTAGCTGGGAATGTATAAAGAGAACTGGATACAGTGCTGGTGGTGGGGCCCTGTTCAGTCCTATGAAAGTTGCTCAGTGGCACATGGAGCCAAAAAATTTCAGCATCGGGCAGGTGTACTAGAGACTTCCGAGCTAGCTGTTTCCAGTTTAACACACTGCTAACTTGAATGCTGATAAAAAGGAGAAGAAATTAATCAACAGTGCGACTCTTCTAGACTTTCAAAAGATTATCAGACTGAATTATTCACATTCAGATGGTGCAGTTAGTTATTTTGGGGGGTTGGGACGCTCAAAAAATAAATTCAACAGTTTACAAACTTCCCTCTCACTATGTGAAAAAATCTTATTGGGTCACAGGTCATCCTGTGACGGTGTAATCATGCTGTTTAGCAACTTCGAAAATTAACTTCAAAACCCGACACACTTCCTGTGGATCTGGTCAATGTGCGCCAGAGAAGACACTGAACGCAAACATAACTTATGGTGTTTAGATCTTCTTACTGTTGAGCCAGGCTAGCTGTTTCCACCTGTTTCCTGTGTTTGTGCTAAGCTAAGCTAGATGACAGCTGGCAGTAGCTTAGTATTTACTGTACAGACACGATAGTGGTGTTCATCTTCTCATCTAACTCTCTCCAAGAAAGTTAAAATGTGTCCCAAAATGTTTAACTATTTCTTTTAAAGTTTCTCTGTGAGTTTGTACTTTTTGTTTGCTTATGGTAAAACTCCACAGGGGCACCTTTAAGATAAAAAAATATATGCACTCATCTGGGAGACAAAATCTGTCTTCTGTTTTGAGTTAGACCGAAGAGCTGTGGATCAGTCTTCCTCACTTTGTTCATGTTTGTTCATATCGCAGACAAGACACTCTAAATTTGATGGATTGTGGCATTTCAGTATTGTATTACTAATTAGCCCGAGCTTTCAGAGGGCACACTGCATCATCTGCTCATTTGTTAGTCTGCATGTCAGATATGATAACAGGGCTGGAGCGTATAGCACAGCAGCACTCTTTGTAAATCACTGTGGATAAGACTGTCAGCCCAGTGATTAAAAGTAAACAGGGTGAGGCCAGCTCCTTCACGACTTCCCTGCTGGCTGCTCTCCAGGATTCTCCGGTTTTTGCATTTGTGCAAATATTTTCAGAGGTGTTCCTTGTTTTAATCCTGAAAATCAGTTAATTATCTCCCTGGAGCCATTGTCCTCCCCTTGTTGATTCTACCAAGACTGCACGGCACAATGAGCGAGTGGAAGTTCACGTTTTAAATTTCCGAAGAGCATGGCGCCACCTCTAGCTGACGCTGCAGTCCGGAGTGTGTGAGGTCAGCTGATCCTTTGAAAGGAGGGTGGTCAAGACACACACACACACACACACACACTCTCAGATCCCAACACACAGTCTGATGGGGCTTCTCTTTATCTACACTGAGTGAGTGCAGCGAGTGTGTGAGACATGACGAATGAGCTGAGACAAAAAGTGATGAAGAAAGAGAGAGGTGGCAGATGACAGGGCAGAGGAAGTTAACACACACACACACACACACACACACACACACAAAACACACAGAGTCAAAACCTCTGTCCTGTTTCCTGTTTACAGCGATGTGATGGCTATTTTTGTCCCCTCGATGTATGAAGCGAGGCCTTCAGCTTTAACAATAGAACATGGTGTAAAGTGGAGAGCTCCTGACAACACACTTAAGAGACAGTTAAACACAACAGGCATTTCTTATCTACTTCCTGTTTTCAGCTTAAGTGAGTAATATTCTCATTTATTTAAGTTGCTCTAAATTTACTCACCTCAAAACAGTTTTACACACTTTAATTTAAAGTTACCATAGTCTCCTAATAATTTAACAGAAAGGAACTCAGCGGGTGGATTTAACAAATAAAGAATGCAAAATCTTCAGTAAATATGGAGACAAAGTTTCCATAAACACCTGGGTTTAAAGGAATGATATTTGGGGAAATACTGTTATTTGCTTTTTTTGCCAAGAGTTACATGAGTAGATTGAAAACACTTGTGTGTCTGTGAGGTAAACATGAAGCTCCTGCCTTGAGGACTGCACCTGACCCAACACAAATCTCGTGGGTGGTTTTAACTCCGCTGCAGGTGGTAGTTGGCGGTCAAAAAATAAACTGGAGGTCCGGCGATTTGTTGAAATACACCAAAATTAGGAGCGCTCCTCCTGATCAGTGTGTTAAAAGTCTGACTCTTTAACAGTCCTCCGTGTCCCTGTAATTTTCGGGCTCTACTCCTGCTTACAGTTAGCTTAGTTTAGCCTCGCATTGAGACTGGAGACAGGAGGCAACAGCTAGCCTGGCTCCGTCTAATGAAAAACAACATCCTCCTCCAGTAAAACCAAATTTTATGTTTTTAACACTGACAATTGAGATATAACTGATGAATTAATAAGCTTTAGACGTGCTGGTAGGCAGATGTTGTAGCCTTTGGAAAGAGACAGGCTAGCTGTTTCCTCCTGTTTCCAGTCTTTGTGCTCAGCTAAGCTAACATCACACTCTCACTCAGACCTTGTCACATATCAGTGTTTGGTCATGGAGGTTAAAGGTACCCTGGGTGTGTTTGGTGGTAATGTTCTGGGACACCGTGTCAAATTCTGCCTGTTACATGCATTGTTTTCTTTCAAAATACACTTCCATTTTCATGGGAAAATAACGTTTACAAAACGCCGTGAATTTATGTTTTTGGCCTTCAACAACTAACACACATAGTTGGGTTTAGGCAACAGCAAACACAGCTCTCCGTGGTGAAAGTCTGTGTTTGTTGGACCCATCCACCGCCCCTCCCGCCTGCCCTACACAGACTTTCATCGCCTTAACTTTTGTTCTTGTCCTGCCACATTTCCCCTGATGCTGCCAAGCACCATTTAACTGTAACAGCGACCAGCTGCATATTATGGTGACATTAAAGGACGGCTTTTTAGTAAGTGCCTGATGCTGCAAGTAACTGCCTACTGTACGTGTTGGATTGCTACGACTCCAGAGGGAGACAACTGCTGACTGTAGCTTTGACATGGAAGTGAATAATATGTGACACACACTGAGCAGTTCCTTTAGTTAGCAGTTCAGTTAGTTTAGACTGGTTAGTTTTTGTTTCATTAAGATTTCAGCTGCTCCTGAACAGTTCTCTAGAAATCAGCAGCTACTCAGTGTATGATATCATCATAACAGAACATTGTCTACATTCTCCTTAAATGAGTACCAAAACATAGTTCTTCCTAGAAAATCACGTTGGCGTGATAAATATTCCCCTGGACCTCCCTGCGGTAAGGCAACCAAAACACCAGAATAAATGTTCGTAGTTTACGTCTCTGTAAACTATGGATAGGTTACATTTGTCAACAATGCTGTGGTAAATGTGTGATTAGCTTTAGGCACAAAATCAATTTGATAATGGTTAGGAAAAGATCATGTTTTTGCTTAAAACACCAACGTTTGGTGGCACAAAAGTCCCTGAAAAAGCAGGGATGGGTCAGTGAAAAACACTGAGGCTGAGTAGCTTAAAGACCCCTGGGAAACGCTGCAAAGGTTTGGTAAAAACGCTTGGGATCACTGGGTCAAACACTGCTGGAAAACTGAAACTACTGAAATGTCCCAGCATTGTTTCAGAACAAATTTTAAGACACTCATAAAATTAAACAGTGCCCAGTTTTGAGGGTGTATCTTAAGGAAATCTCCTCTGCCACAGTTGAGGACATTTTCAAAGAATGGAAAAGCTCCTGCGCCGTTATGCAAGCTAACGTTCATTGTTTTCCTCTCGTCTTTATGGGGGGTACGGAGGAAAACCTGGCTCTATTTTTAGAGGCAGGTCAAAGGTGACACATGAAGTCGAAGAGTGCAGGTCACTGAATATAGGAAAACAACTCAGCGCAGCAGTCCATTCTGGCCCCACCGCCATCCGCCATGACGCCTGTTTACCCATCACACTTCCTGTGTGTGTATGCTGGACAGCTTGTGAGTGTCGCTGTGTGTGTCTTTGCATGTTGGACCGTTTTTATCTGAATGTTTGTGTTTGTGAACACATTGCTCTGTCTCTGCCCCTCCTCCTCTGCATTTGACTTTAATGTTCCTCTCTGTCTCAGTCACACACACACACACACACACACACACACACGTACAGCACATACACTCATTCCCACTGATAAATCGCAGCTTTGTGAATGTGTCAGTTTAGACCCGGGAGGCTGCAGTGTTTCAACATTTCTGTTGTGTGGGGAGAAGAACTGAGAGGGCAACGAACACACACACACACACACACACGAAGACACACACACACACCCGCACGAAGACACACACACACACACACACACATGAAGACACAGTTGTTCTTTTAAAGACAACTGAGAAAGGACTGCTGCTACCAGCTCCTGAAGCTGAGGTGTACAACACAAAACCAGGCACATGTGCACACAAATGCATCACTCTACTCCTGTACAGACACTAGCAGTGTTTTTTTCGGCCATTTTCATGAGTCTACACAAAAATATCCTCAGTTCACATGATACAACATGTGATTTCTGCAACTTTTTTTTCTTGTGTGTGGTCATTTCCAGTATAATCTTGTATTCCTCACCGTATTACAGTAGATTCATGCAGAACATTATTTGTTATTGTCTCCCAACACATGCAACATCTTCCACATGTTAAACAGTTCACATACAAAATGATCATTCTAACTTTCACCCCATGTTCAGTTGAAAATGTGAGGAAAACTTTTCGTTTGTCACATGCCTCCACGGTGACCAAAGAGTGAAAAAAACGGAGTAAAATCTTGATGAATTGAATTTTAATGTTAAACAGTCTCATGCACAGATAAGTGTGTGCATTATAGCTCTGCTCAGTGGAGCGCATGAGCAGAGTTCAAACCCACACGTTTGCCCAGGTGTGCAACTGGTGGGATTTAGTGAAGATGCATGTGTTTGGAAAGTACACAGCATATGGCTGAATAAATAAGACTTGGATTGTACTGCAAGAGCTGTGTTAGAGTCTGTAAACAGATGTTCTTATATTGTTTTGCTGCTTTTAAACGTGGCCCCCATGTACTTTAATTCATCAATACTTTTCTCAGGCTTTGGATTCTTTGTTCACTGTGGAGGCATGTGAGAAAAACAAAGTTTTCTTCACATATTTAATACAACACAGGGTGAGTCATTGATGTGCAGATGCAGATTTTGTGGCTGAATTATTCCTTTAACCCTTTAAACACCTGGAGCAACATCACTTTTCTTGTGCTGCCTTCAGATGCCTTTTGCAAACATTTGAACACAGAGCAAATTGGTGTGATTTCTTTGAAAAACATGGAAAAAGGCAATGAAGAAGTTGGCGAGAGATGTCTCACAAATTGTAAAAAAAATAAATAAATAACTAAAATAATTTAAAAAATGTAAGAAAATATTTTTTTAAAGTATGGGGGAAAAATGC
>JAPZEB010000021.1:16253672-16266557 GCA_029783705.1 Chaetodon striatus | reverse complement strand
AAGCCATCATCAGTTTAAGACACACCTTCAAGACGGAAATGCATATTCCTGCTGTGCTGTGTTGATGGCCGAAACCAAGCCAGGCCATGACTGTTGGAAACTGCTAATGTTCTTCACCCCTCCTCCCCACCCTGTTGTTGTCTTCCTCTCTCTTCCTTTCCGTTTCGGAGGGTCCTGAGGAGGGTCGTCGTGCGCGGATGCTACAGCGGATTCCCCGTCGCAGCTTCCCTGATACACATTCGACAAAGCAGACGAGCTACAAGCAGCAAAAGCCTCGCACATCAGTCACATTTTGTTTTTAAATAAAACTGTCAAGTTGATGGTGTGGTCCTTGCAAGTAAAGCTAGCGTTATTTTTTTTTAAAATAGTCAGTCAAATGAACAGTCTTCCTTTTTCAGTCCTTAACCTTAAGCTTTAAGTGCTTTGAGTTGCCCAAACATTGCCATATAAACATTATTCATGCAGTAGTTGCCACGAGGCAACATTTCAGTTACGCCGACGCAGCATGAACATTTTTTGTCAACAGTAAACACTTGGCACATATTTTTAATATAAACTTCTCTATCTTACACGAAAACAAAAGCAGAATGTGGGTGGTGTTACATTTTCTTCTAAATGCACAGTAGGAAAAAATAATAAATCACCCAAAATCAGAGCGACACAGTTTTGTGTTTCAACAGGTTTTGTTTGGTTTTACAGGGTTAATGCAGGTTGTTTATGAATTTGGTCTGTGCTACATTCCTTTGGCAAAGCAAGCTCCTAAACACACACACAGTCACACAAAGCTATGTCCCTTTCACCCTTGGGTTGTGAACTACCAAACACACACACACACGTGCACACACACAGTGTTCAAGCACAATCCCATTTAATCACAAGAATCCTGACTGGGTGCATTCCTGTCGCACAGAGTAAGTACGATTTGCTTATTAGAGCAAACAATGGTATCTGTCAATTTCATTTTCATAAGCTGAAAGATTACAGCGATGTGCTTATCCTCTGTATCCAGTCCAGCGCACTGCAATTCCTCTGCTTTCCCACGTCTGACGGGCACCATGTTGGATGTGATTGTCAGGTGGACTCAGACCCTGCTGATCTTTCCCATCACGCAGAGCTGGACGTGTTTCATACTGCTTCCATACACGTGCAACAGTTTTAACAAGCGCGTATTATAACAGTTTAATTTCAAACCACAGAGGAGGGTTCTTGTCATTGTTTTAAGGTACTTATGTGCTTCTGAAGGCATCTCTCAGCTGGCCCCGTGTCACCGCAGTGCCAGCACTCACATTAAAGAGCACCCTCTCAGGTATTAATGCTATAGCATTACAGAGAAGCCTCTGTTCAGACTTGCTGAGTCCCATTTCAATAAGCTGCTGCACCTGAAAGTCTGCATTGCTCTGTCATTGACAACTATGCTCACTCAGATTAGCGAACCTAATGCCTACATCTGAGAACTGATTGATGACGCCCAAATGTGCAGACGAGTGTTATCATATAAGCCGTTGCACAAGCACATGTTGCACAACACGAACAGCACACGCGAATATTCTGTCCATTTTACAGCAAACACACTCATTCAAAACAGACGCATACAAACACATTAGCCGGCAACACGTCCATTATGCATAAAGAGGTATATTTATGAATATGAATGACTGTAAGCCATATTCATGAGTGGACGTGTTGCTGCGGGGATGGATTACTGTTGCTTTGTCTTTGTGAAAATCCTGTACATGCACCTGCATTGTACTGGCTTGCTTTTGTGTGTGCTCAAAAGTATGTGCATGTGCATTAAAAACAGTTCTGTGAGCTTGTTTGTGCAGCGTGTCGGATTCTTTGTGTGCGTGTGTGTGTGTGTTTGCAGGTGGAGGAAAGAGGGGGCAGCGTGCAGCAGGGGACTGGAGAATTAAACGAAGGAAACGGGAAGGAAATGACGAAGGCCTGCTCTCCGACACTGCAAAACTGCCACTCTCCCTTTGTCGTCCTGTATGGAAACTTGGACACACACACACACACACACACACACACACCACACACATAGCCTGTTGTTGTTGTGACTGTGATGAAAACTCTGGTACACAGGATCTGAGACACAGGATGGTAAACACTGAACTTGAAGAATGGAGGGAGAGAAATAGGAGGAAGACAGAAGTCAAAGGTGGTGTATACAGACTATAGGAGGAAGATATTTAAAAGAAAAAGCAATTTAAAACTGAAAAATATGACTTGACTGCACGGGAGAATTTAAACGGCAACTGTTTAATCCTCATAACACAATCTTACTTTGCATTCACAAGCAGAGACCTCATAACAGCTGATAACTTCAGTCATTTTTCGTTTCATTCAGCACTCATTCTGACAAAGTCAGCGTCCCATTTTTCAAACGGCTGTCGTTTCCTTTTGACATTAAGCTCTTGAGAGGGACGTTTGTGAGTGGGAGCAGGTAAATCATGCACAAATAAAACGATTATTGCACATTTGTCGGCTGAGCAGAGGCCAAATACAGCTTTAATGCACAATAACTTGAGAGCGAGGCGGCATAGGAAGCCAGTTCTTCCACACTGATCGCTGATAACCCACAGGGGCAGCGAGCTGGGGTGGCGACACAAACATCGCTGTCGCCGCCACAACACAACAGGCCGGGATCCCTATTGTTTGTTTTAACCAGCCCGGAGTGCCATGTCAGCAGCATTAGCAGCTAAAACGTGAATCATAGAGGAGCTGCACCGATTCAAGGATATTTCTCTTTAATCTCAACATTCAGGAGCTCCGGGAACAAACATGATTCATCTGCAGAGGCCCGACACAAAAACAAGAAAAGACAGTCAGAGGAAGGTCAAAGGTCGCTGCAAGAATGTCACTGGCATGTTCGTTATCACATATTTTCACACACACGAGCTTCTGAAGAAATCTGTGTCTCATCTTTCAGCTCAACAATGTTGTTTTAGTTGAGTTTGTCTATTCTGTGAAACAATTGACTGCAGAATCATTCCTGTAACACAGAAAAACAATGTCTCCCCTCACCGCCCCCGGGGCTTGCGAGCATTTCATATGTAATACGGAGGTGACATCTTGTTTTAGTTTGTTCATTTCTGTGTGTTTTATTTGTCTGTATCTGTGCTCTGTGTGGGAATACACTCTGCTGTCCAGTATGAAGGATTGCTTTCATGCATCCTTGAGTCAGACCATATGTGTCTGTGTGTGTGTGTGTGTGTGTGTGTGTGTGTGTGTTTTAGCACACAATTATGCTTTTAATCATCTGGGCGTGGCATCAATCAGATACAGAACATTACATTCTGTGTTATAATGGCGTTTCATTTTGTGCCCAGTGGCTATCTGGCACCAAATAAAAAACCCGAGACAGATAACTAAAGGCATTTGGAATAAGCCCACAGATGTAGGCTGACACACTTTGAGAGAGATTTCCAAACGATAACTGCTGAGTTTGCCCTCTAACACCGCGACACACTAAATCTCAAAATCAATGTTTTTATAAAGAGAAATCTGCTCTCTGCGGCTGGTTAATTCGGCACAAAGTCCACCCGTTTCGTGAAAACTTGCTGGTCTAAGCACACAGTGTAAGGTAGCTCTTTCACAGGAAAAATCCCCTGGTGAACAGGAAGTGATGTGTTTTATGTTCTTGGCAGCAGCGACAGGGGGGATAAAATGAAGAAAAACTTTGCAGTTGGCATGACATGCAATAACAACCCTGACTGAACTCAGATGTTGGTAGAGAAGCTGAAGGAAAACCATAAAACTTATGCTGAGCAGCAGTAAACAGAAAATCAAACCACACACTGCCTCTTTAAGGGTTTGGCTTCAGGTAAGCCGGGCGACACAGTGGACGTAGCAACAGCTGAGGGCACTGCGCATTTCCTAGACGGTGTGTGGCTCATGAGACCTGACGACACGCTAATTCCATGGAGACAGCGTGGTAGGTGGGGGTGAGATTACAGCCTGGCAGTGGAAGTCCAGCAAGGTTGCTCTGTTGTTTCCTGGAGCTCATGGCCTGTGTCTTAAGAGGCTTTAAGAGGCTTGGAAGAGATGAGCTGCCATCTGGCTAAATCCCAAACAGGCAGCCACACACGGTTGGGAAAAGGTTGACACCGATGATGTGGTGTGATGCAGCACAGGGCCGCTGGTGACTGAAAACATGGCTTCCCATCGCGGAGGAGAGATTGTGAAGGGAGGAGGCACGATGTTTCAAAGAATAAAGAATCTGAGTCTTGACACTTTGAGAGTAATGTTCATTGATTTTTTTGTTGTGCTAGCTGTGCAGTCTTGGCTTCTACCAACTATAATCAAATTTAATTAAGTCAATTTGTTAAATTAGGTTCGGGAGTAAGGCCACGCCTCAACCACACCTCTGATTACCTGCCAAGCCTGCTTACACCTGATCAACTCATCCTGCTCTGTTTGTCTCAGATTTCTCGACCCGCTCTCCCTTTTCCCTTCATCCATCATCCTCCCTAACTCATCCCCACCAACATTCCTTCATCCTCCCTCGCCTTCTCCCCTCATCTCTCCTCATTCAATCTGGTGCACACCTCTCCCATGTCTCATTCCACGTACCGTCTGGAGGGCCCGTAATCAGCTCGAAAAACACCTCCCTCTGTGCTTATCTCCAGTACATGCGCCCAGCTCAACCTAACAGAAGACATCCCTCCTCCACCTTCACCCCCACTTACATCCACCCAACAGTCCTCAACAACAAACACCTCCTGAATTACAATTAAACTTTTAAACGCCATATTGTTGTGGCGTGGTCCGTGCTAGTGAACATAACCTGAAATCCTACAGACCAGTGAACGCTCACAGAGTAACAAAATGTTGAAACTGGATGTATCTATAACATCATTTGTTTCCTAAAATATTTGCTTTTGCATTACAGCATCTACTTGGAGCGCCTACAACACTATTAAATTGTTTTATGTTTGTGTTTAGGCCTGGTCTCGTCTCCAGGACATCTATATATGCTGCTTTGGTCTAAACCAATTCCTGTAATTAATAGATGTTCAACACAAGTGGTTTACAGAGCGTGAAAGTCCGCTAAGGATTGATAGGAATACAGATGGATGGGTATAGCCAACACAAGAGTCTGACCCTGGAGACCAGTATTCGAGACCAACAAACAATATCGGTTGTGGTGTTTCTGCCACTCAAAGCCAGGCGTGTTCTTGGCGATACACTGCTGCCTTTCCAGCCATGTTGTGCCACGCACAGCCAGGTGTTTTTATTAGCAACATCTGCAATAGTTTTCCTAACCATAACCAAGAAGTTTTATTGCCTAAACCTAACTGCCCATCCTTCTTAGGATCAACCTCCTGCCCCTGGCCAACCTGGTCTCACACCATGTTGTTGAAATCCAGCCCCTGGGCAGTAGCTTGCGGCATCAGACGCTTACTAAAAAAGCCATCCTTTAACATCAGCGTGATATGCGGCCGGTCACCATAATACTTTAACGGCGCTCTGTAGTGTCAGGAGGAAACGTGGCGTGACAAGAATGAAAGTTAAGGCCACGAAAGTCCAAGTGGGGCAGGAAGAGGGGTGGTGCATGGGTCCAACAAACATTGACTTTCATCCAGGAGAGCGGTGTCAGCGTCCCATAAGATCCTAAACTCAAACCTTGTTCTTTTTTCCTAAACCTACCCACGTGTTTTTGTCACCCAAACCCAACCAACACACCCAAGGTAACTTTCACGTTGTATCTGGACGTGGAGGGTCCATGACCAAACTTCGATATGCCACAAGGTCGCAGTGAGACTGTGTTACCATTTTAGTAATGCACAAAGCTTCTGCCTAAGCGTTACAATATGACAGGTAGGGATAAGATCACATTGGGCAGTCACAGCACTTGCTAGGGAAACATCATGTTCTCAGTTTAACAGTCAAAAAAGTCCAAGACAGGAGATGTTGCCTAAATTTAACAACATGTGGGATTCAACATGAGAGCCCCAGTTTCTAGTGTCAAATCCACATCCACCCTGACCACTTCTATGCAATGCAAATAATCCTATATAAATGTAATTTCTGGAAACATGTTTGCCTCCTTCAGCAAAATGTTTCTGTGCTCTGTTATGTTTTGTGAGCTGGATTTAAAAACAAGCTAAATTAATGTATTACAGCGAATGCTGAGTAAATATTAAGTCTACTGATGCTGCCGTGTTGCATTGTCTGTTTTATGTGCCTCCTCAGTGATTTGGTTTTTGCATCACAGTTGTGGGTGTCGACAGTTTCACACACCACATCAGTGTCAAGTACAGTACGAACCTGCAGGGAGGGAACACGCTGGCACACAGCCTTCACCCTACCAGTCGGCTCAGATCTGTCAAAGGCCTACATGTGTCACAAACAGTTTACTTTGTCCTCTGTTTCATCTGCAAAAATTACAGCTCTCCTCTGTTTGAAAATATTTATTTAAATCTGTTTAAACTACCGCCACACAGCCAGTCATTGTCCTGTCAGTCAGTCATGCAGAGTATGAGCTAATTAAGTTGACTCCTTAAGTGACTTAAGTGACTGCCAACTTCAGAGACTACAGTGAAGTATAAACACTGTCAGCTGAGATTCAGTCACCTACAGCATGTTTTTACACTTCTGGGCTTTTTATTTTAGAGATTCTGGGGAGTGGTTCTTAGACAAAACAACATCCGACAAACATTTCTGGGATTTCTGTGAACAAAAGGCTCAGTTTTGTTTACATTCCCCTCGCAGGAAGACACGTGGTTTGAACTGTCTGCCTGAAGCAGAGATACACAGACACACAGCACTGAATGCTGCTGTTCTTCTGATGTTTAGCTCTGGGACCTCCTGATCAGGGTAAAGAGGTCAAACCTGGGTATCAGCCATATGAGCACGGATGTCACACTAAAGGCAAGCATTTGGAAAGTACCCATGAGCAAGGCGTGTAATAGAGATGCTCTGTGGCCAACAGAAGAAGACTTATAGTGAGCTGCTGAAATGATTTTACAGAGCAAATCTTGCACTCAGAGTCAAAGTTTAAAGGTTCAATGTGTAGGACTGAGGAGGATATATTGGCAGAATTTGATATAACATGTTTGCTTTAGTTTATAATCACCTGAAAATAAGAATCTTTGGGTTTTTGTTACCTTGCAATGAGTTGTTTCTATCTACATACCCTTACTGATACGAATGAGGTAGACAAAGTGGTAAAAGCACATTTCTACAGCAGCACAAACTACAGCCTTAAAAATGACCATGCAGTTAAATCTAATACAGCTTCAACAAAAAAACTGACATTATAACTGTGGTGAAAGCAGAATTTATTGCATGTAAGTATTAGACTGTATTAGTTTTTGCTTGGTGTACTAATAAACTGGCAACTGGGTGCCTCACTGTTTTGGACACAGTGATTTAGCATTAACTAGCTGACATGACTGCACAAGGATTCATGAGTAACAGTTAGGCTACCATTAATGTTGTGTACTGATTCGGCCCGATTCTGGGTCATAATTCACACTGACTCTCAGCCAAGTCTGGCAACCAAATGTGGCCCGGCTAATGTCATCTGGCATTCCGAGTTTGAGCCAAAGCAAAATTTCATTCTGAGTTCAGGCAGATTCTGGGTCAGGTCATTTTGGCTACCATGGAATTTATCTTTGCTCATAATATGTTCGATTCATGCTAATGTGTTTCTTTTCACATATTTAAAACTACATCAAATTAAACAAATAAACAGAAATCAGAACTTAATTTACCAAACAGTAATTTGTCTGTCCTCCTGCAGTAACTCTGAGGACCCCCTAGGTGTCATGAACCCCTGAACCCCATTATCTTGTCATCCCGTCCACTCTAAAGATTGCACTTGACCAACGTAATAAGAAATGTAAATGGATGGGAAGACTGTGTTTTCTACAAGCAAAGGTGACTGCACTCGGCCGACCTGACTATCCATTGATACGCTTTTAGCCGGGCTGCCAGTGGGACACCTATTCATGGATGTCAAGTGATGACCTGCTGGCAAAATGCTTTGAATCGAACACCGGCGCACAGACGTGCACAGCTAACACAATGCCCTGCACAGCACTGATCTGAATGCAGTGGTCAGGATGCATCTATCAGTGACAAGGTCTGTCTGTTATAGGTCATGAGGCTCAATGGAAAATTGAGATTTGATTAGTCTAATCAATGTCTCTGAGCTGTAGGAGTGTCTCAGTAAATATGCCACTGTGCTCAACACCGAGGACCTTCACTGATGCATAAACTATTGACAAGTCTCAAAACACAAACCCCCTTAGCACAAAGGGCAGCTTTCACAGCCGGGATCATAAACGGTCATGTGCTAAGATAAGAGACAACCATAAAACCACAGCTAGCTGCGGAGGAGATAAACATAAAAAGATGTTTTTATAGTGGTGAAAACCTTTGCACTTTTTGGTTCAGGTTTTCCTCAGACTGGGGTTATATGTGCATTTTGGCTCCTCAGATCCAGCCCAGCGCTCCAAGCCTTCCTGTTAGCAAACAAAAGCACCTACAAACACACACATGCGCTCACAGAAACATGTGTATCCTATGGGACATGCCAAAGAACTTAGGTGTTGGACATTGCATCTGTTTCCTGTCTGGATTTGAAACAGGAAAAATACACATGTGGATTTCACCAAAGTTTCCTCACATGTGGACAGATCGGAAAAGTAGGCCACAGTATCTCTGGAATAAAGTTGCTTTAAATCCTGCTCTCACTTTGCTCTTGC
This sequence comes from Chaetodon striatus, assembly GCA_029783705.1. Classification (NCBI taxonomy): domain Eukaryota; kingdom Metazoa; phylum Chordata; class Actinopteri; order Chaetodontiformes; family Chaetodontidae; genus Chaetodon; species Chaetodon striatus. The sequence continues at coordinate 16,257,843 of JAPZEB010000021.1, read as the reverse complement.
CACTGAACAATGAAAAGCAAAGGAAAGCGAGTGTTTTGGGGGCATAGATGTATCTCAAGTCCCCCCCTCTACACAACATGCTGATGGGTATCTTGTTATAAACACAAAAAAGCCTCACAAATCCCATTTTGGATTCCGCACTCTGCTCAGACGGTAAGTCTGTCCGAGGGTCACCCCGTGATTTTCTCTCTCCCCTCTGTTATTATTCCATTTCCTCCCCGTGAACGGAAAGACCGAAATAACCCTGCTGAAATCTATGGCTCTCCAGGGGCAAAGCTTTTGTGTCGGAGCAAGTGGAAAACAAGAGCAGCGGTGGCTGAATGGGACACTGGGAGATCTAGAGTTTCAAGGCCTCATGGGGCTCGGTCCATAGACACAGACACGGCTCATTACATGAGCAGACTGTATGGAGACCAACCGAGAAGAGTCTTGTGAGACACTCAGCATGTATGATTCACGGGGGAAATTGTAGGCCGGACTCTTGTCTGAGGCTGAATGACGGCTGAGTGCACAGTGATGAAATATTCTGTAAGTACCTGTAACTGTGTATGTGGTGAACTGAGGAAGCAGAGGTTATGATCCGAGCTGAGGAAAACTAACACTGAGTCTCATAAAACCTTTTTATCTCATACATTTGTTACGCTTCTTGCTTCCTCCCTGATTTTTAGCCACGCTGGCTGCGTGGCTCAAAGGATTTCACTTGGCCCAACACTCTGATCCAGACTGAAACATACTGCACAGGCTGCCATGAGCTGTTGTACAGACATTAGAAGTGCTCAGAGGATGAGTCTTAATGATTCTGGGGATCACCTGACTTTTCATTTAGCACTATACGGACAGGTTGAAGTTTTCCTAATCCTGTGAAATATCTCAATAGCTACTCAATGGATTGGCACACATTTTGTTTGGATGGCCTCAGACCTTTAATGAGATCAAGGATGACTGAACGATCTTGATAAAGGCTTGAGAATCGAAACATCATCTGAATAAACCACCCAACTACTAGGAAATGTTCCTAATGTACATTTTTGCAAACTGCAATACATTACATTTCTCAACAACACTGTGGTGAAGGTATGGTTAGCTTTAGGTACAAATATCACTTGGCAAAACTTGTATTTTGGCTTAAAACACCCACGTTTGGTGGCACAAAAGGCGCTTGAGAAGCAGGGATGGGTTGGTGAAAAACACCAAGGTTTGATGCCACAAAATCTTTTGGAAACGCGGTGTATTCAATAAATCGTCTACAGTCTTCTGCAAATGTTTCACCTAGGCGACCTGCTATCCACCATCACCTCTACTTTCTAATACTAAAGTCAGCTTACCAATATATTACGTCACTTCCTCTTGATGTCTGTGCTCCCCACACTATCTCTAAGACAAAGGAAACTCATTTTGGTCACTACCCAGAGCTCATGACCATAGGTGAGGGGAGATGGACCAGTAAATCAAAAGCTTTGCCTTCCAGCGCAACGCCCACATCACTGCAGAAGCCACACCAAACCGCTGATCCATCTCACGCTCCATTCTACCCTCACTCGTGAACAAGACCCCGAGATACTTGAACTCCCTCATTCGGGGACGGAGCTTTTATTTTAAATTGCTGTTGTCTACTGTAGAGTGACTAACTAACAGACAGCTACTTGACAGAGACAGCAAACTAGCTCGACAACAGCCAAACACAAGTATGATGCTGATTAAATTAAACTGTGTGGACCTTGAACTAATGAAGGAGAAATCTGGACCTGTGGCTGGACCAGTTGGGAACCACTGCTCTAGAGGACCTGCTCTGTGTGTAACAAAAACATTATCATCATTTTTTTCAGGTAATTATAAACTCATGACAACATATTCAGTGCCAATAGATACCCATAAAGCCTACACACTGGCCCTTTAAGAAACAAACATATGCCTTTACCTTGTAACACTGTAGTGTTATTATTTTTACTCAAGTAAAAGATCTGAGTACTTCCTCTACCTCTGCTGTTCCCTGACAGAAACTTAACGTCTGAAAACACTTCAGTCAGCATGATGTTGTTGTCTGAGTGCAGGTTGAACCACCAGGTGGCACTACTGTCATTTAAAGGAAGCAGATCTCAAACTGTCGGGACCAGGTGCCACCTCATCACAACAGAGCTAAAACACACCACCTGCTGACACACCCCAGCACAAACACACATCGTTTTAAAAGGTGATCAGGGTGTCACTTGAATTTAATGCTTTTTAACATCTTTTTAAGATCATTTTAACCAAATATAAGACTTATTTTTAGACAAATCTAATACTGCAGATGAATATAAAGGTAAGCAGTGTATGCACACAGTCCCGTACAGAGGTAGGTTTTATGTAGGAGTGAGATAGGTTAATGTACATTTTGCCAACAGGTAGGTGTAAGCATGAGGAGACAAAATTAGGCTCAAATTTAAGACTATTTAATGACTTTTAAGGCCTAATGTTAAATCTAAATTGAATTTAAGACACTTTTAAGGATTTGCAGACACCCTGGTGACCGTCTGTCATCCTGCTAAAGGTCACAGGGAACAATAATATTCATCTATTTGAGTCTCTGGGTTCAATTACTTTTTGATGGGAATTTATCATAATTGATATTTTCTATATTTTCAAATATTCTTTTAGGTTTTCAAAAAGGAAAAAAACTTTTACTAACTTCTTTCAAGGGCTGAATTAAAATGCACAGAGAGCTGATGTTGTTTGGGTGTTATGAAAATGAGGAAAAGGGTCCTTATTTTTCTCTGAACCACTGGCAGAGAGGCGCAGCATCTGACTCACTCAGCTCTGTCTTCTATAGTTAATTGAACATAACCTTTCTAGCTGCTGAATGAATTAATGACTTTATTTCAAAGCAAAATTAAAAATAAAAAAATAAACAAGACAAAGATAACAGTGTCTGAAAAGGAGTAGCAGAAGTAAAACTTGTGTCTCTATTCCTGTCTTACATTTTTTCTTTTAACTTATATATTGATTCAACAAATTCCCAGATTTATCTATAATATACAACTATCATCAGTCTATTTACCACCATATTAAATAAATAAATAAATAAATAAATAATAGACTCAGTTTATTTACAGTCCAAGTACCACCCAGTGTTACTGAATAAATATGCACTCCCTAACATAATCTTCCCTCATCTTTTTATCTGCCAAAAATATCTTCTTTGTATATATTTTTTAAATTTGATTTATATTTGTGTTTTGTTTCAACTCATCACGCAGCCTGTTCCACAGCTCCACCCCACACACTGAAACACACACACACTCTTCTTAGTTGTACAAAAACAGTTTTTTAAGATTAAATGCTCCTCTTAAATCAAACCCCCCCTCCCTGTCTCAAAACATCTTTTATATGTTGATCAGAAGTGATTTATTTCTTACTTTAAACACGATTATTGCAGTTTTATTTGCAGGAACTATAATGTTGCCGTGCATTCAGCGAGTTAGCTTTGAGATTCCTGCTTTCTTTCCTGTATTTGTCTTTATGTAGTCAAATTGGTTATGTTTACATGCACACTAATATTCCACTGTTATTCCAAATATAGCGATATTCTGAACTTGATACGGTCACATAAACAACATATTCTGTTTGGATGTTCCAAAGTAGTCGGCCTTATCCAGTCCCTCCAGGATCTTGTGGCAAAAAAAATTAAATTTAAATTGTGACAACTGATAATATAAATATATATATTTTTAACATAATTTATTTTGTTCTTTTGTTCTGACTTTTCTGAGCTGCTGGACAGTTGAATTTCCCCTCTGGGATAAATGAAGTACTTTCTATTCTATTCTTAAACGAGTGATGGATTCATCATTAAAATAACATTAATAGCTTAATAAAGAAAGAGTTGTCTAATAGCAGAGCTGCAACTACATCTAGTTCCATTATATTAGAGAGAAGGCAGACATCTCAGGTAAGAGGAAAAATGTGTCTGATTTTAGGGTGAACTGTCCCTTTAATCTGATGATTCAGCTGCTGATACGCTGTTAAACTTCTCCACCTGTGAGTCACAAACCCTGACAGAAGGAAATGAAAGAAATTAATGAGACTTTAACTTCCTGAACCAGGAGCGACTAAAATGTCTCCTCCTAGTTCCCGGCTCTGTAATGGACTTACCTGAAATCTCTGCAGGGTATTATTGAGCACAGTGTGAAAG
>JAPZEB010000021.1:16237584-16248890 GCA_029783705.1 Chaetodon striatus | reverse complement strand
TTTTGTTGTTTTTATTATTTCTGTACACATAATGTAAGTTCATTTACATGGTTAATATGCTTTACCTTCAAACTCTTTAAAGATACGCTTTTTAATAATGCTTCATCCTTCGTTAAAAAGTAAAACTGCTTCTGTCTCCTTCTGCGAAGCATGTTCAATGACAGCAGGAAAGCAAGCATTTAATGCTAACAGCAACACACTCCTGTGACTGCCAGACAATTTCTTTTGAGTATGTCACCTCTTTTCTGTGACTCACACATGTCTGACAGTAGGTTAAGCAAACACCTGAGTGTTTGTTCAAGGGAAAAGTGATCGTGACATTTGAATATGAAAAAATACATTTTATTCCCTCTTTATCAGCCAGGAGCTCTGCTCTCTCCTCCGGCTGCTTGAAACCTCTTTTACAACCACTTTGTTGTCAGCAAACACCTTCAGTCCTTTAATTGTGTGAGTGGGCCGCCTGCATATGTGGCTTACATCCGGGTAACCTTGGAAGATTGCGAGACCACGATTGCTTTTGCAGAGGTGAGACACTCATGACCGGCTGTATGAAAATGTAGGTCAGGGAGAAACGCTGAACTATAAAGCAGCTGTAAAGAGCTGGACCAGCAGGCAAGCGGCCTGTTGCTCTGTCTATACGTTTATGTGGTAAGGGCGCTGGCTGTCCACTAATTACGTCGAACTGGGCACATGCAATGATGTCATGCTACCTTCGCAGCATCAGGGCAACTTCTGTGAGTCTGCAGCTGGCACAGACAGGGCATCACACCACATGAGGAAGAGAAACTGCGTGGGTTTCTGTTGCTATTTCAACTCACATGCACGGTTTGACAAGCCGCAAATACAGCAACGATTTAGAGCATGTGTGTGTGTGTGTGTGTGTGTGTCCTGAAAGCACATCAATTCATAATGAGCTGCTGTGAAGCTTTTTATAGGACTCACCAACCGCTGGCTGAAATACATTAACCTTCTGTCTCTGGATCTCATTCTAAATCCATGGTGGGAGTGTTTTTGTTTTCAGTGAATACCTCAGCATGGCCAATGGGATTGTGTCAGCTGGTGAAAGACTGTCTGTGCAGATAACAATCCCCATATCCACCTCCTCTGGGCAGCTGGAAGCCTGTTTTCTCCCTCCTCATGTCTTATTTAGCCCTGTTAGTGTGCAGCGTCAGTGCCGGTGGTTTCACTGAGAATGTGCCCGGCTCTGGGGGAGCGTCTCCCGCACGCTGTGGGCCTTGGGGTGCGGCCCCAGCCATGCAGACGCATATCACTAATGGCTGCATCAATATATCACGATCAGTGTGTTCCAGTCGAGACTGTTGTGTCTGAATGACTGGCAGGAACTGTGTGACATGTGCGTAGGCCTGTTGCTGTGTGAAAAGGAAGTGACAGTGACAGTGAGAGGTCTTCCACATTCAGTGCAGCAGGAGATGTGGTGCTGCTGCTGCTAAGTCACATCCCTCTCTGACCACAGGTCACGTGAGCCTGCGTGAGAGCTGATTCTGTCTCTCTGCCACTGTCGGTATCAGATATTAAGCTGGCATTCAATAGAAGGAAGCAACCTGGTCTTTTGTCTGTGCCACTAACATGACACAGCTAATGCAGCTGCTCTGACTTCAGTAAGAAAGGCACATGTACACAAAACGTTCCCGCTGGCTCCGCATGTATGACTCTATACATGCACCATTACAGTGTGTGGATTTACAGCTCTTGTTTTGGCCCTGAGGAGATTCTCCGTGGTGCCTCACCAAAGGAGAACAGACGTAATAGCAAATAAAATAACAGCCAGTATGTTGTTAAAGGACCTCTGGAGGTTCAGCCACCTTGTCATTAAAGCACCCATGTGATGTTCTAACAGCTTGCGCCTGTGGTCACGTCCCCGTGTGTGGCCTGGCTTCCCTGAGGCTAGCCAGAATGAATGGGCCTTCAGTACCTTAATTGAATAACTTCTGCAGCCTGTTCCCTGAAAGCAAGCTGACGGGAAAAAAAGGGCAAAATATATATCTGCAACAACACAGATCCTTCAGCGATGACACTCATTAATACCTGTAGATTGTAGAGCTGAGAAATGTGCTTTCTTTCTGCGTTTGCAGCCTCCACGTGACTTTTATTCAGCACCGCAAATCTGACCTCAATTCGAGCCTCTCAAGGTAAATCCCACTTATATTAAAGTGCATCACAGCCAGGCACGTCCTACTTGTTTTCCAACACAAATCTGTACACATGAACTTTATATAATTTTCTTTTTTTTATTGATAATTCTATGAGGTTCACATAACAAACCACATTTTCTTTTAAAAAATAACATATTTATACTTTAAACATCTTACTTTACATCTTAATACATAAAAGGTGTTTTTTCTTTTGCACAGCAAAGATATGACATTTATGTTTCAGACAACATACCAACAGACATTATGTACATGTAGTCAACATAATACTCGAATGAACTCCACAACAGTGCAAAATAAAGTAAATGAACAGGCTGTTACAGAAGCGCCCTGACAGGAAAATTAAGGATGCCTGTTTAGACCCACTTAACCACTTAAGGGAAAGAACAAAACGTGCTTTAAATACGGAATGTCTGTTTGGGATCATGATGAGCATCTTTCAACAGAAAGACGCCACTTTTTAAGAGAGAGACAGACAGAAAAAAGTTAGGTAAACAAGCCTGAGGATACAACAAATCCTCTTAAATAAAAGAGATGGAATTAGTGCCGTGCGTCCTAAGGCGCACTGGGATTTTGTCGGTTCAACCAGTTATCTCTCAAACGGGCATGCACTTGTTTTTCCTTTTTTTTTTCTGTGTTTACACAATCTTAAAACATCATTCAGTAGCCTAATTTGTGAGTCCATGTGCGGTAATTGTCCCAGAACTTTGTTCTATTTCTGAATCCTCTCAGTCAGTGGTGGAGGCGCCAGGTCAGACAAACACTCCAGCACAGCGACAGAGGAAATGTTTCTCGTGGAGACATCGTGGCTCAACGAAACAGAGGCGCCCAGAAATGTCTAAAATGATTCAGGCAATTTCCTGCACCTTTACCTCCTCAAAGCCATTAGTGAGCGGAGGGGGCTCCTGGTTGCTCTCGATGGAGGACTCGCTCCCCGTGCTCTCTCCAGAGAGCAGTCTGGTGACTCTGAGGTCAGCTTTCAGCGTCTGCACATCGTTTCCTATGCTCATCTCTCCCAAGTCATTAATAATCTGAGTCAACTCCTGTTTACCGTTGGCAACACAATCATCGTCCGTGTCCAGAATGTCCTCACACTCAAAGTGCATCGCCTTCTCCTCCTCCTCCTCCCCCACCAAGTCCTCTGTGATGGAGCCCAGTTTGGGTGCGCTCCGGCTGCGCTCCACCGGGGGTTTGTAGTAACACTGTCCGTTCAGCAGCTTCCTGATGGGGACCAACGGGATGGTTTGCTCCCCTATGAGCTGCTGCTGCTGGTGCCGGGCATCGTCCCTGCGTTTTAGTCTTTTGAACTCAGCCAGGGCCGTGGCCGAGGTCTGGTACAGCAGCAGCGCCATAGCCTTCGCCTTCTCCGGCTTGGACACCAGCACTGCGTGGCAGCGCAGCATCACGGCCTTGTGCTTCATCTCGTGCCTGTAAACCCAGGCGAAAATCTTGGGAAGCCTCGGGTCCGCGACGCAGTAGGTTATCCGGTGCAGCAAGTACAAGTGTCCCGGCCTCCTGGCCTTGTCGTCCACATGCACCATCCGGATGCCCTGCGAGCTGATGGTCAGCCGCATCTTGGTGCCGTTCTTGCCCATCTCGCTCTTGCCCCAGATCTTGCTCACCGCCACGTCCGTGCAGCCGTCCCCTTTGGACTGGATGGTGGTGGCATTCCCCAGGTATAGCACCGTGTACGTTGGGTCCTCGCTGGTGATCTTCACCTTTTTCCTCTTGGACTTGAACATGCTGCCCACCCTGTTGAGCGCGCTCTCGGGGCAGGACTTGGCGAAAGAGGTGAGCGCAGAGTAGTTGAGGCTCACCGCATAGCCCTTCTGCTTGGACTGCTTGTCTTCCTCAATAAGGTCGAACTTGTTCTTCTTCCAAGGCAGCATTTTATTGCTGTTTCCAGTCAACAGCAACAAAGTCTACTGTGAGAGAAAGAAAAAAATAATCTCTGTATTACTACTAAATCCTAGAAGTGTTTATTTCCCTGTCAGGTCATGTATGAGCTACTCTAGGAGAAGTGAACGCAAAGACACCGTACTTCATCTGTTCATCCTCTAAAGTGCTCTTGTCCATTGTGGTGTCTCCTCTTGTCTCATCTCATCGCAGCTCTGACTACAGACTGCTGCTGGAGGAAGAGCTGCGCGTATTATATACAGGGAGAAACCATCTGAGTGAGACTGTAGGGGGGGGGGGGGGGCTGAACCAAATGACAGTAGACTTGTGTTCATTGATATAATACTCTCATATTTGCCTGCTGTGTTCAAATGGCAGCTGCATAATTTTTAATACACAGTTAATATTTATTATTGATTTAAAAAAACAAAAAATTATCAGAATAATAAGCTGTTATTACCATCACTTTACAGCTGTTACCACACAGAAACATGTACCAAAATCTCTCTATTGGACTGTGGCACTTGTACAAGAGATAGAAACACAATAAAGGTTGTTTTTTCTATTTAAACAAGAACACTTGTACTTATCTTACTGCTATTGTTTTTCTATTGGGCACTTTTTTTTTCTTTTGCTTATCTTGTATATTTGAATATTTTGATAGATATTACATACTCTATTGTTTCTAAAACTGGGCCCAATGAGTGACCCTGACCTGGGGAACCCACTGGTTGTTCTGGTTGTGAATGTTAAAGTGTTGTCACTGTACTCAATGTTACTGTAATTTGAATCGTACTCTGTCACAATAATTTCCTTCAGGATAAATTAAGCTATAATGAATTGAATTAAATCACCACTGAGTGCAAAGTAACTGAATCCCTCTATATTCTAGAACAATTTCTGTAATGAATGAAAGGATTTTTTTTTTTAGAGTTGAAGTTAGAGTTGAAAAATTAGTTTTACCTTAAACATGTTTACTAAAAAACATAACTTGAAATTCCAGTTTTGTTAACTCTGATATGAATCCAACACAAACATCATCACATATCTTTTGAATCGTACTCAAACAGAATTTTAATCGAAAGCGTGAAACAATAGTAAAAATATTATAGCTACAAATGCACTGTGCCATTCAGCAGTCAGTTCATCATACTCTTTTAGCAAGCCAGGAGAGTTCACTCTGATACAGCTGTTTTATGCTGCCATCTTTTGGTTCTTATCAGAAATGCGTTTGTTGTATTTACTATTGTGTGTTATATATACAGTACATTTACACTGTGCAAATTCCCACTTGTTGCAATATGTGTACATTTTTATATTCTCCAGTACAGTGCTTCAGCACCATGTGTGTATACAATTATCCATCATGGACTTACAGTGTATGTATTACTGAAATGTGTATTGTGTAGTGTTTTGTATTAATTTATTTCATCTTGTTGGTATTTTTGTCGTGTTTTTTATGTTGCTTCACTTTATTAATTACCGACTTTCCCCTTTCTTTTGCTTTTTCACTCTTGAGCTGCTGTAACTTATCCTAAAACCGACCGCGGTTAAACATGAGGAACGAATATTTGTACTGCCCCCATTTCCTTCAGGGCACATTTAATAGCTGGACTAGGAAGTGGACTGTACCAAAGCTACGTCAGGGTAGACGCTTACATGAAAGCAGATATTATCTCGAGTTAAAGAGGTTAATTATACAAATAAAGTAGCAGAATTTGTAACTACTTAAATTAAATATAAGAGTCCATATCTTCCTGTAGTTGTGATCGACTCGTCTGCAAATGAGGCTCGATTGGTTCGGCCCACTTCCGGTTCTTACGACAACAACGCAGTGCCGTAGTGCACATGGGGAACAGCAGCTACTGACGGATAGCTCTTTGGACCTTTCACGTATATTATATTACAGTTTTTGTGAAGTTTTCATTGTATTATAGACGTTACAAATTCAGAAGTTAGTATGGGTAAGAAGAAAGCAGGCGGAGGATGCGGACTGGGCCGAGCTCTGATAAAAGAGAGACTCCAGACAGGCCGAGGAAACAAGAGGGGCGACACCTGGGTATGACATGGCAGCTAACAGTTTATATTAAAGGTGTTTAAACAAATTATAGAGGATAGTTAGCTCATTGTTCATGATGTATTTTGAAGTTCAAGTTCGCTGACGGCCCATGTTGGCTCTGTCACTCAACATGAAGGGTCCGGGAGAGATGTCAGTAGTACTTGGAAGTTTGGGTGGTTGCTTGCGCCAAACTCCCTTAAGAAAATGTCATTTTATCGCTGCTTTGGATATTGGCAAAGTGAAGTATTCTCATTTATGCCCATTCGTAATGAATATATTCCTGTGCTTAATTCGGCATGGTGATAAATTATACTGGAGCATTTTTTTGCCATACAATTACAAGATTACTCAGCTCTGGTTCAAAGACCCTACTACTATTACTCATGGTATGTTTTCATGCAAGACGAAGTATAGTTTGTTGCCTGTGCCGAACCCCCTTAAGAAAATGTCATTTTATCGCCAGTTTTGATATCGGCAACATGAAGTGTTCATATTCATACCTGTTGGTAATAAATGTATTCCTGTCTGAAATTCGGCATGGACATAATTATACAGGGTCATTATTTTTGGTATACAATCACAGGATTGTTTAGATATGGTTCCCCATGGTATATTTTCATGCAAGGCACTAATGCAAAACAAACACCATTACAACTTTTTTGGCAGAACACAACAGAGTTTAAGCATGTCCTCATGACACTGACTGTGGCTTATTTATTTCTGTAATAATCACTGTAACCTTAGACAAGGTGTGTGGATTGTTGTTAATGTAGGCTTTATTGGATCCTTGTTTCACATTTACAGCTTCACACCAGTGAGCTGAATGATGGCTATGACTGGGGACGGCTGAACCTGCAGTCAGTGACAGAACAAAGTTCCATGGACGACTTTCTGGCCACCGCTGAACTGGCAGGAACAGAGTTTGTTGCAGGTAAGTGATACCTCACCTAATCTGATGTGTAGTTTGGGGGTTTAACATTGTTCTTGCATGTTGCAGCCACAGATTGTCTTTTTTTTTTTTACCTACCAAGCATGCCAAGGTGTACTCATAGCCACAGTGCATGCCATTCTCTGACACAGTTGTATGCAAACATCAAACTGAATGCAGATAAAGTAGTTGATTAATTATTTGCTCATGTTCCTAATAGTCTAATCATTGAGCACATGGACTGTAAAGGTCACAGTTTGCCTCACCCCCGTTGCTTAGAAATTCACAGATAAATTGGTCTTGTGTTCTGTTCATCTCTGCCCTATGATTCCACTGCTGCCTCTGACTATCTCTTGCTTTGTTTTCTTAGAGAAACTCAACATCAGGTTTGTGCCAGCGGAAGCTAGAGCAGGTTTATTAACAGCTGAGGAAAAAACCAGGCTGAAGAAGCTGCACGAAGACAACAAACACTTCCTCAGAATTCCTCGACGGTAAGTAGAGCAGATCTAAATTGTATAAAATTCCTGTGCTATATGTTTTTGTATGTTTTGCATTTTAAAATGTTCTGATATCTCTCTCACAAATTTTAAGCCCCCACTGGGATGAAAGCACCAGTCCAGAAGCACTTCAACAAGCAGAGAAGGACAACTTCTTGGAGTGGAGACGAGAGCTTGCTCAGTGTGTAATATTCTGTTATCTGAGTCATCTTTGCTCGTACAAAGATTGCTTTCTTAGAAGCACAAGTGTTATTGTCACATGTTTACTGTTTAAGATGTTGTGCACAAAATCAAGAACATGTGTGGTTGCAGTGTCAGCAATCTAACTGCAAGTGTTACCTCCAAAGGCTAGAAGAGGAACAGAAGTTAATTCTCACCCCGTTTGAGAGGAACCTGGAGTTCTGGAGACAACTGTGGAGGGTGATCGAGAGGAGGTAACAAACAAAAGTGGTGCACAGCTGCCAGCTTCTACTTGTGCTTAATGAAGAATGTGTTCTCCTTAAAGTAAAACTGTTTTCATGTTTTTCTGCAGTGACGTCGTCGTTCAAATTGTTGACGCCAGAAACCCTTTGCTGTTCAGATGCCCTGACCTGGTAAGTTCACGAGGCAGAGTTGCTCTGGGGGAAGAAGAACGGTGCTGGTGGATGTTAACTGAACTGTGACTCCATCGTCCAGTTTTTTTTAAGTGGGTTTTTTTTTTTTAATGACTGATGACACTTTTCTTTTGTGCGCTGCCAGGAGGCGTACGTAAAGGAAGTGTCAGAGCATAAGGTGAACATGCTGTTGGTGAATAAGGCCGACCTGCTGACCAGGGAGCAAAGGCGAGACTGGGCCAGACACTTTCAGAAGGAGGGCCTGAGGGCGGTTTTCTGGTCGGCCCTGGCTGAGAGCGACAGACTGGATGCAGAGGAAAAGGTGAGGAGGTGGAGGATTTAGAAGCCCCACTCTGAATGTCGCCTATCCTGTTAGGGGTCGCGGGGGGGCACTGGAGCCTATCCCAGCTGACATTGGGCGAGAGGCGGGGTACACCCTGGACAGGTCGGCAGACTATCACAGGGCTGACACATAGAGACAGACAACCATTCACACTCACATTCACACCCACAGAGGACCCAGTACCAAGGCGACAGTGCCTCCACTGCACCACCGTGCCACACTGTAAATATAACCCGTAAATTCTAATGTATTTGTTAATACATTTCTTTCATTTATGCTTTTTAGTATTGCAGCATTGGCGTTTCTGGCAAGACACCATTCTTCAGCGTGTATTTTGGCAGTGTCACCAGTACAACAAGTAGATCCCAGCAGAAGGAGCTGCAACCTTTGTAGCACAGAATCTAATGGTGTAACATACTGAAACATTAAATAACAAAGAAACAACACAGATATTTTCACTTTATAAAAAAACAAGCAATGCAATCTCCTCATTCATCCCATTGGTGATGAGCGTATCAGGAAAATGTATCTATTACGCTGTACTTTGGAGAACGATTATTTCTTAATTACCACCTCTCTGAGGAATATTCCATAGGCCTGTTGGACACCTCTTCATAATACCCAAAATGAAGTGAACATATTTGTGTTGTTTCCCTGTTTTCCCTGCTCAGAAAGGTTACAGCTCCCCCTGCTGGGATCTGCTTGTTGTATTACTTGTGCCTGGTTGTGGTCTCCCATAATTAACCCCACCTGAGTATATTGTTCATGACATTGCCACAATGCATACAGAAAAAGGTTGTCTTGGGCGAAACTTCTTCGTAGCAATATTAGAAAGTTTTGGTAAAATTATGGTAGTTGTTTGGTCGTCTACATTAAGGATCTAGCTCTCAGTCTTTAAAGTGTAATTGTGAGTCAAGTGTGTTGTCAGACTTGCTGTTGCCTTTAAAACCAAAGTGAAAAACATCTCTTCTTCCAGGGCATGGAAGTGGACGATGCAGAGTGTGAGAGTGACCCCGAAGAGGAAGGACAGCCTGACAATGAAGACTTGACCCAAAAAGGTGCAGCTACGGAGGAAGACATGAAGGTAGCAGAAGAGGAGGCAGATGAAGAGGGAGAAGAGAGTGCTACAGAGGAAGATCAACGGGAAACAATATCTGTAGATGAGGAGGACTGGTTCACCTGCTCAGAGGATGACGAGCAGGAAGGGGCTGTTGTTTCATCCAGTAAAGCCTCCTTTCACAACTCCAGCCGCCTGCTGCATAAAGATGAGCTGCTGGACATGTTCAAGGCTGTTCACAACGGGCCTAGGTGTAAAGACGGACAACTGACAGTCGGACTGGTGAGTGAAAGTCAACACTATAAACTTTACACAGGCTTTATCAACTGTTGTAAAACAGCTACAGTTTTAATGTGCATGACTTCAACAGGTGGGATATCCTAACGTGGGAAAGAGCTCCACCATCAACACTATTTTCAGGAACAAGAAGGTCTCTGTTTCAGCCACCCCTGGACACACTAAACACTTTCAGGTACAGGACGACTCTTTAAACCTCTCAACAATGATTCAAGTCGTTCAGTCGATCAACAGAAAGCCTGAAGTGTGATTGTTTCTGTCGCCTTTTCTTGACATGAATCACAGACTCTGTACGTGGAGCCAGGTCTGTGCCTCTGCGACTGCCCAGGTTTGGTGATGCCCTCCTTTGTTTCCACCAAAGCTGAGATGATCTGCTCTGGGATCCTGCCCATTGATCAGATGAGGGATCACGTACCTTCAGTCTCACTCATATCCTCTCGATGCACTCGCAGAATCCTGCAGCAGCTTTAATTTTTAGGAAAGCAAGTGTTAATAATCAAAACATGTGCTATGTGTAGAGTTTATAACACACTTTTTCAGGAAGCGAAAGTAGAATTTTTCATGATGGGTCATAGGGAATTGAATTAAATGCCTATGAAGATCATTAGCAGTATGTCCTTCAGTCGGAGCTGGAGCAGTAGACTCCTCAAAAATGTAGTATTTCACCTGGGGGCAGCGCTTTATACTCTGCATTACAGAGAGTGTTGTGTTCCTGATCCACTCTTGTCTCCTTGCGTTGAGTCGACTCATCACTTTTTGGATACGCTAGCTAAACTGTGACTTAAAAAGTTGTTAATTAACTATTATATTCACCTTAACCCCGAGATTAAACTGACAGGATGTAAGCAGAGATGATTACCAGTGTGGATACTTCAGCATCCTGTATTCTGATATCAGTGTAGTGTTCTGCATGCCCAGCAGGCTTAACAAGGCACACTATCGTTGTCCATGTATGCAGGTGTGAGGCCAAATATATAAACTACAGGAAGACATTATTGTGTAGTATGATGTCATAATTGTAGCCTGTATTATTTTAGTCTAGTTTGCCCAGTTTTCTGAGCTCTACTTCAGTACTTTTTTAAATCGATTTTTTGGATGCTGATCGTAGTTGAGTCCTTAACAGCTTTGTCACGTATGTCAGTTGATCCCTCGGCACGTGTTAGAGGGCACCTACGGCATCAACATCATCCGACCACGAGAGGATGAAGACCCCGACAGGCCCCCGACCTATGAGGAGCTGCTGATGGCTTATGGATGTGAGACTACCAGACATTTGTTGTGTTTATATAGAGAATGAATGAATAACGGGCCAAAAATTGCCCTCTTATGTGCAGTGTATCTGCTCATTTGCTCTCAGTCTGATGTTTCCTGCCATGGCCTGCACTTAAGGACTGACAGCACTGTGCATGTGCCTTTGAATTGGGCCGAAAACTGTACGAAGCAGCATGCGAAATGTAGTGTTGGC
>JAPZEB010000021.1:16211381-16223109 GCA_029783705.1 Chaetodon striatus | reverse complement strand
CCCCCCCCCCCCCCCCCCCCCCCCCGAGACCTTGTAAATTCTAATTTCTGCGACACCAATTCCTGATATTTCAATTACAAATAACAATACAGCTCTCCCACCCACCAACACATGCCAACATGTGTCTCTCACCTGTTTCTTGTCCCGTGAAACCCATTTGGAATCGATGGAGCCCAGAGTGAGTCTGGGCAGCATGTGGTTCAGGACCTTCGCCAGAAAAACCTGCAAACAGTGAGAAAACAAAACACGCCGGCGTTTCAGTTTATTTTCACACATCAACACCTCCCTGATGAATGTTTCCATCTCTCTCTGTTTTTTTTTTCTCGCCATCTGACGAGTGTTACAAAGAGATACAGTCATGGACATTTTGAGTATGTACTGTATAATTCACCTGTGGGCATGCAGTGTGATTCCACTGTATGTTTATGCCTGTGCAGGATTGAAGGGACAGTTTAATCCAAAATTTAAAATACATGTTTTTCCTCTTACCTGTAATGCTTTTAATCACTCTAGACTGTTTTGGTGTCAGTAGCACACTATTGAAGATATCGACCATGGAGATATCTGCCTTCTCTCTAATATAATGGAACTAGATGTCTCTTTCCAGAAATCATGACCCGGTTACTCAAGATAATCCACAGAACTATTTGCTCAACGATGCTAGGTGAGCTAGCAGTAGCAGTATGTTTCCTTCTGTGCACACGCTTGGCAGTGTGGTGTGGTAGAGAGAAAATAGTTCCTACATGAAACAGCTCACAACAAGGTCTGTAGATTATCTTGACTAACCAGGTCATGATTTATGGCAAGAGACATTGCTGTTAAATTTTTCATACGTATTTTTTTTTTGTGCCATCTAGTTCCATTACATTGGAGAGAAGGCAGACATCTCTATGGCTAATGTCTTCAATACTTCACATCAAAACAGTCTAAATTGATAAATAGCACTACAGGTAAGAGGACAAATGTGTACTTTTGATTTTAGGGTGAACTTTCCTTTTAAAAAAAATATTCTCATAATTACGAAAACAAGTCTCTTCTCCTCTTGTGCAGAGTTTTTTTGTCAGTGTTTGGCCTTGACAATTGGACACACTTGTGTCTGTGATTCAGTAAGAGACAGCTAACGCTGCTCAAGTGGCACTTACACTGATTCTTGCCCTTGAAACACACAAAATAAAAGGTGTCAGTATTATAGTCATCTCACCCACAGCAGGGCTGAGTGGAGTAAGACGAAAGACTCCTGGGTTAACTGAGTACTTGACTGAAGAGTAAGACTCAATTATGAAGGAAAGAGGAGAGGAAAGGGGAGAGCAAGAGCGGTTGAGAGAGTGAGTGGATGAGAGATGGTGCCGTACCTTGAACGGCGTGGCTGAGTCGGGGTTCATCTGGACCATTGGCGCTATGAGAACCACTCCGGCAAAGTCACTAGGCCTCTCACAGGCAGTTAGGATAGAGATAGCACCACCCTAACAAAGAAAAGGCAAAGAATATACATTTATATAAAGTATACATTTATTTATCTGACATATTAAAGTCCTCTGTTGTTTAAAACTTGAGTTTCAGTCAGTTGAATGTTTTTTTAAAGAAAATGTGATCTCTCTTAAAATAGGTTTTCAGTGCAGGAGGCCTGAGTCAGAGGTGTTCAGGTGTTTATTCCTCTAACAAAGAACGCATGCACAGACAAAAGCCATGGTTACAGCTAAGTGGCAGCTCTACAAATTATACCACATCATCAATACACATAAACACAAAAAATGTTATAATTGGAAAACACTCTTCATTCAGCGTCGACAGAAAAAAAAGTCTCAAAAAAACTGTCTCTGTTCTTCTTGCCACTTCTCCATTAATCATGAACCCTGGTTTGGTTGAAATAAAAAGCTTTTACTTTAATTTTACAGATAAGAAACAATAAAGTGTGAAGACAATAAAGCCTCCACAAATATATAACATTTTAAGTCTTGTGTGCGATTTATCCTTAAGGGATTTATCCTGGCTTCATATGAGCAGAGGAAATCTGCGCTCGTCACTAGGCTAATTTATACAACGTAAAATGCCATAGGCTTGTGCTACTAACGTTAGCATCTTGTATTTGTTTGGAAAACGTGTTTAGTATAAGACGGTTGTTTTGTCGGTGGACCTCATTAGTTGTAATAGAGCTGAATTTTGCAATGTTACCTTTGTTAAATCTTGCTGTTGTCCTTGGCTTAATATAAGTAAAGAGGCTAGGCTAATTTATACAATGTAAAATACCATAGGCTTGTGCTAAAAACTTTAGCATGTTATATTTGTGGTCAAAATGTGTCCAGCAAAACACAAATGCTTTGACTGTGAATGCTGCGAGTTATAGTGAAACCTATTTGTGTACTTGTGTTTGAAATTGTCTCTATTAAGCCATGTTTAATGTGTGCTTTGGGTACGTTTTAAATCGACTACACTTCATAGAAACTTCTGCCGCCGGCTGGTGTTTTGGAGGTGTAAGTGCAGAGGGACACAGACACACCACCGCACAAGTATAAATGCGGTATAAAAGTATAAAATAAAACACGAGCCTGTCAGCAGAAAAAACAAGCACATTAAGTGGATGTAAACTGACAGCGCACAAATGCCCCAAGTATTTACATTGCAGCCTGTTTTGCAGCTGTGGGCTGCAGCTGTCTTCCTCAATACTGGTCCAGTTTTTAAAAAATGTTGTCTCCATTATTCAGACACAAAAACATGGGAAAATGTGGTCCAGATTGAGAAATACCAAAGTTACCCTTTAATTACTTTTTTATAGTACAGTTCTTTAATAATCTCTTGGACGTACATAACAGAATATGTGAGTAGCTACAAGGTTGGTTTAAAGGCTATGGTATATAAGCATTGTAAAATCTGACACATTGTAATCCTTCAGCTGTAACTGTCCACCTGTCCATACTTTACAGTGGGATTTTGAAGAGGCAAACGCAGGGTGGCGTGACCCAACAGCAAAGCAACAGAAGGGGGACGAGTTTCCACCTCAAGAGGTGCCGGCAAACCCAAGACCCTTCAACATGTGCACCTGTGTCATGTTCAGACCCGCACAGAAAGCTCTGTCATGCACCAAAGAGGGTGAGAGCGTCTCTGCAGCAAGCCTGGCAAAATGACAAGAAATGCCATCTCTATTAGTTATGTGATTCACATCTGGTGCTTTAATTTAAGGGGAAATAAAAAGTGTAAACACTGACCTGTTATCTGTCTTGTTTTACTTTACAGTTGAGCTAATGTGTGTGTAATCTGTTGTATCTGTCTAATCACCTCAACAGGCCGGTGTTGGTAAAGTGATGGTGAAAGGATGTTGGGTGCTGCATTCTTGTTGCATTTTGCAGCTTTGACACCAACTTGTCTGTCAGCGCACAGGGCCAACTACAGCCATTGTCAAAACTCTGTCCTGCCCGCATTCATCAAGACCCCTGACATCTGTTTGAACGTTTACAGAAAAGACCTCCCCTCATAAAACAATATTGCGACCCCGCTGCCTCGCAGGGTTATTGGGTCATATCCTGTATTTTGCTAGTCGACCCGGGTTATCAGGGCTGGACTGGGAAAAGGCCCAGCGGGGTAGATAAGCACCAGACTAGACGGCCAGGGTTCCTCTGTCCTCTCCATCATCCCTCGGACTTGTGTTCATCTGTCTGCTCCGAGGCTTTGGACGATGCTGGTGCAACAGGACATTTTTAACTGAAGGGACTTCCTTTAACCTGATAACGGAACAATACACAGATTAGAGCAAATTTATGGAGCACATTTTACTCCTCCCTGTTACATTTCCTCAAGTGACATGTCTGCCTGAGACAAATGACTTGGAAACAACTAATAAGGTGTAACAAAGCAATCGCTGATAGCAGCAGAAATTAATGTAACTTTGCACCTTGTTTGTCATGTAAACATGATATCATAGGTCTCGATGGGAGATGATTTCATAATGTTGTCTGTTTAATATCACCAACATCCTGTAAAGATACAACCTTAAACATTAATGTTCTACCCGTGTCTGTTAATGTTTAATGGTTATACAGTATTAATGATTGTGTGTAGGCGGATTTTGTTTGGCACATATCAAGAATTTGGTTTCAGTTAATGTGTAATGCTTGAGAAAAATTAACTGCTTTCAACATCTTTTTCAATGATTATGAGTTTATAGATACACTGAACAAAAATTTAAATGCAAGACTTGAAAGCAAATGCAAGAAATGAAAAAAAAATTTAAGTTAAAGGTATAAAACTTTTTTTCATGCACTCAATAGACGTATTTCTCTAAAATTTTGGTCACAAATTTGCTAAAATTCATGTTAGCATTTCTGAGTTTTCAACATAAGCCATCCTCCTGACGGGTGTGGCACAACAGGATGCTGATTAAACGGCATGATTACTACACAGGTGTGCTTTGGGATGGTCACAATTAAAGGCCACTCTAAAATACACGTTTGATCACACGACAAAATGCCACAGATGTCTCAAGTTTTGTAGGAGTATCTACCAAAGAGACTGCCCTTGAGCTGAATGTTCATTTCATTACCTTAAGCTGTCTCCAATGTTGTTTCCCTGAGTTTGGCAGTACAACCAACCAGCCTCAAACACACAAGTCGACAACAATGACAACCTGCTGTCGGGTCAAGACCCTGGTGAGGACGACAAGCTTTCCTGAGACTTGTTTGTGCAGAAAGTCTTTGGTTGTGCAGATCAGCTGTTGTATCAGCTGTTCGGGTGGCTGGTTTCACCCAGGCCATTTGTCTGCTAGTTGTGAGGATGGTTGGATGTACTGCCAAATTAACGGAAATGACTGTGGAGACGGCTTATAGTAGTGAAATCGATATTCAGTTCACAGGCAACAGCTCTGGTGGACATTCCTGTAGTCAGCATGCCAATGTCACGCTCCATCAAGACTTGTGACATCTGTGGCATTGTGTTGTGTTTTTGGAGTGTGTTTTTATTGTGACCATCCCAAAGCACACCTGTATAGTAATGATGCTGTTTAATCAGCATCCTGATTTGCCACACCTGTTTGATGGATTATCTTGGAAACTTGAAAGTGCTAACACAAATTTGTGACCACATTTTTTGGGAAAAATATATCTATTGAGTTCATAAAAAAATCTTAGCTCTTAAACTTTAACCTGTGAAAAATGGGAGCAAAAACAAAAGTGTTGCATTAAAAATTTTGGTTCAGCATACGCCCGTCATGTCATGAAATCCCTATTAATATCTTGATAATGTTTTCAACAGTATTGACCAATGCTTCTGATAGTGTAACTATGTTTGACATCTTTAGTTCAGCCAGTGCTTCATGTGTATTGCTGTAACCATTTTGTCTTTAATACACGTGGGATGCGATTAATCAACCCACAATGAAAAGCCATGGAGTGCTTCCTGCTGCGTAGGCCAGTTGACTGTTGCTGATGGATAGGAATGTATCCCATGTGTGTAGTGTAGTGAAGAGGCCTGGAATGTGAGACGCTGAATGAGATCGATCATTAAACACATGGTGGCTTTTTAACTGGAGCTCCTATTGCAAAATGTGTCTCCTTAACTGTACTTGTTAACGTTTTTATGAATAGATTTATCCGTGTGGTTGTTGTACACCTGAGAACTTTAACTGTTAACCATCTTGGAAGTAGACCTAGCTCCAATCTGCTGTTTTATATCCGTATTTCTAAACGGATTCAATGAACTAAAGATCTGTTTGTACTTCGCTAATGCCGTCTGAGGTCATGACGAATGCTGAGCTAGCGTTGCTCCATCTACTGGGCCTCATCTCTGTCCCTTCTGAGACTGGGCCGAAGCAAAACAAACTGTGTGTCCCATATAAAAAGGTGGAATTCTGTTTGCAGAAGTGATGAAGAGCATGGATTAGCACATCTGAAGCAGCAGTTGGGAACAGGCCTTTCTGTTTTTCTTGGCCCGTGCGTCAGCGATCGCTCCACTGCAGAGGACATGGAAGACGCTGGATGATTTGAGCCTGTAGGACATTTTGTTCACCTTGCAGGGGGGAGGAGGGAGAGGGGAAAGTGCTCAGGAGTAAAACAAAATCCTGAATAGTTTCAGAGTGAAACTGAACGCTGGGTAATGATTACCTAGTTGTTACTGAATAACTGCATTAAGGCTTATATAATGGTCAGTTGCTTCAGAACTTAGCACATAACCTAAAGATTAGTTTTCTTTGGAAGAACTTTCTAATGTCTAAAAAATAATCCTGGTGATGTCTTAAGTTAAGCACAAGACTTTGAGTTATATAACTAGGGACATGGCGTTTAAAACCCATGGACACCCGTGCTTTTGGCTGCATTTTGGAAACTATATTAATGAAACTTTACTCAAATTAGGGATTAAAATTCAGGATCTCTTGGCCTCTGTTGCTTCGATTTTGACCACTCTTTGTTTACTCTGTCACTTGCAAGTCCCTCAACTTCATGCAAGAGCAACACTGGAGAGTCTATTTGAGGAATTAGTGTTAGGATTGTTTTAACTACTTCTATATTTGCTCAAAAACCATGACGGGATTAACATGTTTGTTCGGCCCCAGAGCATGAACTTTTTGTTTGGCTTTGTACTTTGCTTAAGATGCAGAATATCTGGTCAATTTCCTGACTCTGGGTCCTTTAAGGGTAAAGTAGGTTAAGTTCATTCGCTCAAACACAGCTTTTACTTTCCACCGTGTGAGCACAATATTAACTAAATATGTAGAAGGTTTTAAAGGAACAGTGTTTAAGATTTAGGGTGATTTAGTGGTATCAAGTGGTGAGGACTGCACATTGCAACCAGCTGAAACTAATATCAGTTAGATTTCCATCAGTGTTCCTTGCTTAGGAGGTTCACTGGCGTCTCTTCCTCTCCAAAACCAGACCTGGTGTTTTCAACCGATAGCTGCTTGTCGTGGAGAGGATGCTAACTCCAGCCAACACAAAAAACGCAAACTGCCTTATCAAGAACCAGTGTTTGGTTTGTCTTTTCTGGGCTACTGTAGAAACATGGGAGTCTGTGGATACACAAAGCTCATACTAAGGTAACGAAAACACAGTTCTTATTTTCAGGTGATCGTACACTAAAGAAAACATACTTCTATTATATTCCATTTCTGCCAATATCTTTGACCTCCAGGTGCCGTGCACGCCAGGATGTACTTGGAGATCCTCAGGCAGAAGACTTTTGTCTGTCCCCGGGGCTCGGCTGACAACTAAAGGGGACAGAGTGTTTGCTGTCAGGGCCCTGAGGCTCAGGAAGAGTCTGTCTAAGGAAAAACAGGTCGACTGAGTCAGTGATCTCTTTTAAGTCCCTTCTTAAACATACTTTTATAGGAGAGCCTTTCCTGGTTTTACTTGAGTTTTACGTTCATTTAAGTTGTCTTTTATGACCTCAGTTTCTACACACTAAAGTGTTTTTATCAGTGCTTTTAAAAGTTGTTGTTTTCATGTCTTCACTGTTTTAATTATTGACATGTAAAGAACTTTGTAACTGTTTTGATAAGCTCTTTATAAATAAAGATTATTATCCGGGGGGCATGGTGGTGTAGTGTTTAGCCCTGTCGCCTCACAGCAAAAGGGTTCCTGGTTCAGTCCCAGGAGGGAGCCCTTCTGTGTGGAGTTTGCATGTTGGTTTTCTCCAGGTACTCCGGCATCAGGATCTCCCACAGTCCAAACTTGCTGTAGGAGTGTTAATGGTTGTCTGTCTCTGTGCGTTGGCCCTGCAATCGTCTGGTTACCTGTCCAGGGTGCACCCTGCCCCCAGTGTCAGCTGGGATAGGCTGCCAGCCCCCCCGCAAAAATTAGATCAATTATTTGATTGATCTTTTTTTTTTGGGGCATTTGCCTTTAATTGATGGGGGGAGAGAGAGGGGGAACGACATGCAGCAAAGGGCCATAGGCCGGACTCGAACCCGGGCCGCTGCGGCAATAGCCTTTGTATATGGGGTGCCTGCTCTGCCACTAAGCCACCAACGCCCCTCATTTGATTGATCATTAACCCCCTAAATCCTACACACTGGACCTTTAAAATTAGGTTTTATAACTGGGTCCTTCTACAAGACAAGGTCACATAGCCACCTTACAATGCAGGATCAGATTGATTTTGTGCTTTTGTGGTTATGTGGATTGAAATGACCAAAAACTTAAATTAACATGCAGTGAATCTGGGGGCTTTTGGGGCCACTAGAAGTGGGGCCCTGGAGCTGTTGGCCTGTTTTGTCCAGCTGTG
Organism: Chaetodon striatus; assembly: GCA_029783705.1. Taxonomy (NCBI): domain Eukaryota; kingdom Metazoa; phylum Chordata; class Actinopteri; order Chaetodontiformes; family Chaetodontidae; genus Chaetodon; species Chaetodon striatus. Next base: position 16,214,904 of record JAPZEB010000021.1, on the reverse strand, counting down.
ATAATGACCCAATCTCAAAGAATTGTTTATGAAATCAACCAATAATAAACAAATACAAATCTGTGCTTCCATATAATGCACTATAACATCTATAATACAGTATAAAGACAGTAAAAATGAGCTCATCTTTGTTGCTGGACTGTAATAATATTTACTTCAGGGTAATGTGCGCGCTCTTCACCTTGCGTATCTCCCCAGTGACGTCACTTCCTGCCGTCAGACAGCCAGTTCAGGCCAGTTCACTACCGCTGTAGTACTCAGTCTGTCCCACTGAGCTGTCAACACACAGCAGCCCTCCACTCTGCCTGTGTTGCGACAACATTTTTCTATCAAACTTAGTCCATTTTCCTCTTCAACGACGTTTTCCTTCAGATAACATCTACTCTCGTCTCACTATGACTCGAAGGTGATCTTCAGAGTGTCCAGGTGGTTCTGGGTGAGTGTCTCACTCCCAAATGTGTTTGCCTGTATCGCTGTCATCATCACCCATGTGTCAGTTGCTACCTAGCTGCGGCTAAAAAGCTAGCGGTGTCTAGCTGATGCGTGTCCGGGACAAACCGGTCGGGGTTGATTCTTGAGACGCTGTTTCGCTCCAGCAGCTCCCGAAACCGAAAGATAGACTAACGGTTGAAGGCACATGCGGGACGCTGGGAAGCTAGCCACTAAGTGGCGGGCTAACAATGGAGGTTGGCTAACGTTAGCCGGCTAGCCAGCGATGTCTTCTCGTCTTCCCGATGAAGCACTTCCCTGGCCGCTTGGGGCTTGTAGACGTGATTCATTGTCAGCACTTACACGTTTATCGTTAGTAAATGTCTATATGGATGTCGCCAGTGACAGATAAACATAGTCTAAACCATTAAAAACCCATTTCCCATCATTATACAGACCAATAACCGCTACACATGACAGCTGTGACTGTGAGCTTGCTCCTCACTTGGCTTCAGACCACGTCTTGTAACGTTTGGTGTTGTTGCTACCAATTAGTGGCGTCACTTTTCATTTAATATGGGCATTAATTTCATTGCAACAGATAATATATAGATGCATACATGTAATACATGTGCTGTGTGTATGTAGCTTATATGTAAACCGTATGGCAGACACACCTCCTTTATGTTAAGCTTTGCCTCATCTCTCCGAAACACCTGTCATTATCATCGGGTCTCTAGTATCAGTCAAGGATGCATCGCACATAAGTCCAGCTAATCATTTTAATTAAATCATTAATAACCCCACGAATATATATACTATAAACCATTAAAACAGCTACCAAAACTTCAGTGAATGTACTCAAATACCTTGTACCAAGCAATGCATGTAAAGACTACATCCTCGCTTGTTTCACTATATTAATCCACAGTTGTTGTTTGTTTTAGCTGTTTTGACAGTTAATTTAATTCATGAATATTAATTAACAAAACACAAACGATTCATTATCCTGTGACACATTTTTTAGGGAACATTAGAGAGAAAACAGTGCTGTGTTCAACAACTAAAACCCAAAGTGTGCTGAAGCACTGACTCTTTGAAATAAAACAGGATGAAACCCAAACTATTAAGACTAAGTAGGAGTTTTTTGGGAGGGAATTTTTCCTTATCTGTGGTGAGGATAAGAGGACAGAGGGTGTTGTTTGCTGTACGGATTGTAAAGCTCCCTGAAATAAAAATGTAGGATTTGTGACTTGATTTATGAAAGGGAGCTGTATCTATATAAGGAAGCTGTCTGTTTCATTTCACTCAATGACGTATGGAGAACAGGTGGGATTTAATACGTTTATACTTTCTCCCACTCCTTTTATAATGTGTAAATCAAGGTAACTATACGCTGTCAATTAGGAATCAGCAATATGAACATATTATATCGTTATTGAGGTGTGAGACTACATATCGTCTTAGATTTTGGGTATTCGCGATATGGCATCAGTGGTGTTTTTCCCTCGTTTTAAAGGCTGCATGAGAGTAAATTTATATAAATGTGTCAACTTACCAGAGTTTTTTATTTGTTTAATCGCTTCTCATTAACTGTGAGAGCCACATTATTGATGACTGTTGATCGATAATCTCAATGTGTTCATATTTTCTGCAAAAACTAAACTAAACTAAAAAAAACAAAACAATAGTCATCCTGACAACTTTGTCGCAATAGAGATTTGGTTTGTAATAAAACCGTTCAATTTTGTCTCCCAGTCCTAGCATCGATAAAGTGCATTTGAAGAGATTTGAAAATGAGAAGATATGTATCTTGTATCGAGATATAGCCTAAAAATATTGTGATATAATTTTCTGGACATATTACCCAGCCTTACTGACAGTCCCTTTTTATTATTTCAAAATATTTCTTTCTTTATGTCTGTCGGCTGGTTTGTATGTTCATGTCTTTTTTTCTTTTTTTTTTTTTACATGTTCAAAGTAAAAATCAAATATCAATATTTGTGATGGGGCTGTATAAATATTTGCCCTAGTGTCGTCACGATAGAGGAATTTCTAACTACGATGCCATACCTTGAAAAATGTCAATATTCCAAACTTGCCTCAGGGAAAACACTTTACATTGAGGGCATACAATTTCATTTTTCTATTAAAGTATAGCTAAATATAATGAGGCTATAACATAACAATGAAGACTTTTCTTTTTTCCTTACAGTAACCTGTATCTTCTCTTCCAGCTGCTACATTAACCGAGTGATTTGTGGGAATTAATTAAGTTATTTTAGGGTTGAAAATATTATTTGAAGGAACAAAATTGGTATTTTTGTAACAAATTAATTGTAGATGTTTATTGGCCCACATTTGCATGCATTTAAAACACAACTAGCTTAACTGATTGCATTAGTCAGTATTTAGCAGAGCCACCTTTTGGCTTGTGTACAGATCTTAGCTTTGCACATCTGGCTACAAACACTTTCAGTGTCTATTTGCATGGAGACCACGAGTGAATGGTAATTTCATGTCTCACCAGAAATAATCAGTTTGGTTTAGGTCTTGACTGTGACTTTCCCACAACTTTATCTTTGAACATCCCAAAAGCCTTCATTATTTTCAACTGTGACTTTCTCGCTTACAGTCTACCGCACAGTTGTGACCAGTGAATCATCAGGGTTACGGTTAGTGTCTGCACAATGGCTCTCATCGTCTGCAGTAGCTCCTTCAGAGGTTTCCAAGGGCTCTTGGTGGACTTCCTCACAAGGTCCTACAGCTGTGCTATATTCCATCTTGCCTCTTGCCTTTTGTTGTGCCTTACTTGCTTTCATGCAGATTTAGCGTGTTGTTTTATTAGTTGTTAAAACTACTACTTTGCCACAGATTTGTTTGGAATATCACTTTGTCTAGATGATGTCGATTCTACCAGATAATTGACTTACCCTCAGTTAGGCCCTCCAGGTGCAGGCGTATTTAATTTGAATTGATCGGGCTTTTCATAGCCAGCACTGATCAAATAAAAATGTCCTGATCAAGTTCAGCTTTTATTTGTGTAGCACAAATACAAATCGTACAGTGCAGCTCAGGACAGATTTATTTATCG
>JAPZEB010000021.1:16161877-16187030 GCA_029783705.1 Chaetodon striatus | reverse complement strand
CTTATCTGTGAAATTAAAGTAAATAAAAGCTTTGTTTCCACTGAGGGAAATGGTTTCAGCTCACAAAAATAGACAGGGGGTCTGCGTCGCTGCAACGTGTAGTTACATCTCAGGGAGGTGCACGTCAGGCCGTAGCTGCAGCGTCGATTCAGCTCATTATGCAGCATATTCCGAACATGTGTCTCATTTAGGTGTTTTAACTGCAGTCTGTGACACACAGCCTTCAGCCTGCGTACGGTCAGCACTGTGCGTTGTAAACAGACCAACTAGCCGACAGTTTAGAAGGCCGCAGGGTAGAGATGCACCCCAAAATAAAAGCCCTCATTTCAGGTCAGAAGGAGAAACTCATCTACTTTGAAACATAATCAAGGACTTGGATATCAACAGGTTTTTGGATATGCAACATTATCGTAACGCTGACCTTTTGAAGAAGGTGGCTGAAGGAATGAAAGAGGAGGGTTCACATGGTCGAACAAGTCCGCCACCGGTGAAGAAATCTGCTGTTAATGAGAGTATGCATGGCTGCATGTCAACTCCCTTGTCGTTTTTGAAGGAGAGGCAAAAACCTGAATATTTTGTGTATGTAAAAGCAGTCCATGACATTACTGTCGGTTTGATACAATGCCTCAAGACCACAGCACAAACATCTTGAAATTAGTCGAGTGTGAAGGTGAAGCTGCATCGTGTCAGGTCACACACACTCAGGCATGACTGGTTTTCTTCTCTTTTTTTGTAAGAAGGAACCAAGTATTGAAACGAAGAGCATCTTAAGTTTTTCATGTTTACATGCTTGGCACAGGTTTTTGCAATAAAAGCTTGTTGCATCATCAATCCACAGGTCAGTAACATCTCCCACACAATTTTAGATTTAATCTCAATTATGTGGGTCTGAGAATTGTGGAAATGCCCTTAATGTAAAAATCAAAGCCCTTAGTGGGTCACAAGTTCAATAAATCATGCCCAGTAAAGACAAAAGCATGTGATGGACTCTCGGGACACAGTCCAAGAGTGAGGGGGCCTGTCAATGTGGGGTATGATGACAGGTCACCACACCATTCAGCAAACAGTACACACATACGGGAAGTAGTGTGGGCTACTACCCCTTTGCCATCAGTCATGCTTGAAAACACAGAAAGACAAACAGACAGGCGAGCAAAAAAGCAAACACACACACACACCACGACAATAAGCTACACTAGTTAGGGCTCTAATCCTTCTTTTTGAGCCTCACCAGTTTATCTAGTGTAACAAGCGAGACTGAGGCATGCCGGGACAAGACAGCACTGAGAGATGGACTCCAACAGAGATCCTAAACTGTTGCCGTGCCTCTCATGAGCAGCACACCCCTGGGGTTTGCAAACAGGAGCCTCGGGCTGAGAGTGATACTTGGAGTCTGCAGATTTGGTGTGGCCTCATGCTTTGTTGACTGAATTCTGATAACGGGCCCGCCCGTCGGTTTCTGAGAATGCAGCCGTTGAGCAGGAGCTGGTACGCGTCCATTCAAAACTTTTCTGGGAACAGCACCTTTACTTCACCTGCCATGAGCTTAGGGAAGGGTTGGAGTGACGTGGGTTAATTATAGCTCTGTGGAAAGCACTGTCACCGCTACCAGCGCTGTAACCAAACCTCAGACACCAGGATACCGTTTGTCCACTGACAAACAGCTGGACTTTGCAATACGCAGAATTTTTGTGTGTGTTGTTTTTTTGGCACTTTTTAAAGCTACAACCTAGAACTTCGAATATTAATCAATTATTTAATTAATTGCCAACTATTGTGATAATCAATTAATCGGTTTGAGTCACTTTTTCTTGTTTCTTTCCTGCTCTGACAGTAAACTGAATATCTGTGGGTTGTGAACGAAAAAAAACATTTGAGGACATTATCCTCATAATTCAGTCTTTTTTTTTTAGACCAAACAACTAATAAATTAACAGATTAAATAATGGGCAGATTGTTCAGCAATGAAAACAACCGTTAGTTGCAGCCCTTCTGCAAAAGATGTAATGAACTTTCATCTGTGTTGCATTAAAAAAAATTGTATTCACTACAAACATCCTACAGTTTATTCTCATTATTTTACAAACAAAAGTGCTGTATTATAAGTTATATACTACTTTTCTAATAAAGGCTTTGGCTAGCTAAATGGCCAACAGTTTTGGAAGGTTGGAAAGTGGCTGATGTTGAAATAACATGGTTTTAAAGGTCCAGTGTGTAAGATTTAGGAGCATTCATTGGCAGAAATGTTATGTAATATTAATAACTATGTTTTTATTATTGTATAATCACCTGAAAATAAGAATTGTTGTGTTTTTTTCTTTACCTTAAAATGAGCCATTAATATCTATATAGGTAGTGGGTCTTCTTCCACTGTTATAAAGTAGCCCAGAACATACAAACCAAACATTTTCACATCAGCCTCTGTGCTTAGCATGGGAAAAGTTTCAATTCTGCAACCTCACAGATAGATGCCACTAAATCCTAAAGAGTGGACCTTTAAAATTTAGACAGATTGTATACCATTACTATACCCTATTTAGACTGTGTTTTAAATAAAGATGCATACGTGTTTAAGAAATCACTTATACATGAATACATAACTTTAAAAGCAGCAGAGCTTTCAAGGACTGGTCGAGGGGGAGTGATGTGTCCATGTTTGTGCGGGTCTCTAAACCAAAATAATCCATTAATTCATTTATGCGTACACGCAGATTTGAATTAGGTCAGAGCTGTTCTGCACATCACTAATACTCACTGACTGAGTGATGTTTTAGCCCTTCCTTCCCTTTGTGCAACGCTGTGTAAAAGCTTCTCCAACAACAAACACAATACATTTCTGAATCACTGTGTGCTGCAGAATGTGAACTGTTTGAGACGTCTGTAATGCTTGCTGTACGATTATAAGGTTGTTGTTGGATTTGCATCAGGCTTAGAGGATCAGTTATTTTGAGTCTTTGCTTTGAATTTGTTGTTAACATGAACACTCAGAGCAGAAACATGCCCCCACACTGTTGAGTTCAAAAGTAGCTCTTAACAGCTTATATTGGGAAACATATTTGACGCTCACACCAGGATTCAGCTCCTTCAGTGAATGAGTGGGGGTGGGGTGATCAAAGACAAGTTTTCTTACTCTTTCCTTTCTGCCTGCCTCAGGTGCCAGCTAAGACCATCATTATTGAGTCCCTTGACATCATCACCATCACTGTGCCACCGGCGCTGCCAGCCGCCATGACAGCTGGTATTGTGTACGCCCAGCGACGCCTCAAACACCTTGGCATTTTCTGTATCAGCCCACAGAGGATCAATATCTGCGGTCAAATCAATCTGGTCTGCTTTGACAAGGTGAGCACGAGTGGATTTATGACTGCTGTTTGTGCACTGCACGTAGTCGCACTAAGCCAGTGGTTCTCGGACTCTTTTCTGTCACGCTCTCCTTCAGAAGTCGAAAAAGTTCATGCTCCCCCCACCCGAAAAATCTTTATTAATCATCAACAATATTAGGAAAGAAACTAAGAAAAAAGGATCAGTTTACGTGAAATTAAGGTCAGCATAATCCTATCAGCAAACTCTTTTTTGTTTATTTTCCTTACATAAATTATATTAATTCAACTTTGTTGCACTCCATATTTTTTCACCCTGGTCATCCAGTGTCTGTTTGTCTCCCGGGGCAGCCTTCCCCACAGTTTGAGAACCACTGCACTAACATTATTATCACTGAAGAAGGAATGTTTCAGTTAAAGACTCCATTGTCTGTAGACCAAAAAAAAGTACACACCTTAAAATAAATGCAGACATATACAACACAGTGATCTTAACAGTTGTAGGACTGGAATATCCAGAGTCATTCAGATATTGGATTTGATTCTAATCCAATACATTCAAAGTTAAATTCTACTTTCTTTTTACTTACAGACAGGAACTCTGACAGAAGATGGATTAGACCTGTGGGGAGTCCAGAGGGTTGAGAATGGCAGGTAAGCTGGTCTGTACTCTCATTTATCAAGCGTGAAACTCAACAAAATCTTCAGCCAGCAAGTCTCCTCCAACCATTCTTTTGTTCAGTGGGGCTGCTACTGTTGTCATGATACTGGAATTTATAACTTTGATACAATACCTCAAAAAAATATCTTTGTTTGATACCATTTTCAATGCCACAGGGGACACTGACATTGAGGGCGAACAACTTCAAATTTTATCATAAGATAAATGTAACAAGGGTATAATGTGACAATGACTTTTTCCCTTGGTTAGTAGCAGAGATCAGCAGAATGACTGTAATAAACTTTAACGATAAGAGAGAGTGAGACAGTAGTACCTCTGTATTGATGCTGTTGAAAATGAGTATTGAAACTGTTAATAATATTAAGGGTCAGGATGTATTGATAAATAAAAAATCTGACAACACGAGGGGGCGCGCAGTAATGCAGGTGTTTGTCAGATATTGTAATATGCTGGAACATTAGGTGATTTATTTCCCCAAATATTAAATAGTGGTCATTGATTGTGTGGTTATGAAGTAAAGAAATTCACATTTTATGTGACAAGAATCAGTAATATAAATATGGGCATAATGCTGCACTTTTACTATACAGCTTTTTATAAATATAATTTAAATTCATTGCTTCTGGAACGTTAATTCTCATCATGAAATATGTTTTTTCATAAAAATAACAATTTCAGTTTTTCCGTAACTGCTGCTCTTCCCATTTGTATGTCTCAGTAAATCTTACATCCTCCTCCATCTCCTGTTTCTTGTGCCTCTCCAGTTTCCACCTGTCGGAGGAAAACGCGTACAAGCAAAACCTCGTCAAGTCCCAGTTTGTGGCTTGTATGGCCACCTGCCACTCTCTTACCAAAATAGAGGGCCAGCTGTCTGGAGACCCGCTGGACCTCAAAATGTTTGAGGCTACAGGCTGGGTGAGTTTTTCTGTATCTATCCAAATGCATAGTGTTGGTCAGGGCAGAACAGCGGGAATATGATTAGACATACCGCCCTTTAAAAGATGAATGGGACAAATAGTCTTTGGAATCCATTTATGTTTTGGCTATTATTGTGTGACAAAAAGAGAAAGGAAATATAAAAGATATTCATTAAATTTATCTGCACATTCTTGATATCTCCTACTGTTGTTGCGTTTTTCTGAACCTTGCTTTCTCTAAACCTTCGTCTGCTCAGATCCTGGAGGAGGCCACTGAGGAGGAAACATCTCTCCACAACCGTATCATGCCCACTGTAGTTCGACCCCCAAAACAGCTGTTGCCCACGGAGCCTGCTGTATCAGCAGAGCAGGACATGGTATGAACAGCAAGCCATTTGTTCACATGACAACCACAGGTCCTCAAAGTCAGGGGAATATCTTCAAGCATATCGTATCAGTATGAAGACTGAAATTGAAATGTATACAGATCTACTAATCTAATGTTACTTACAAATTATATTAGAGCTGGATTGTGCTCTTGGACAATGTGTTATTTGTTCTCTGACTTTTATAGTACAGTTTTTGGGATATTGACCATATTTAAAACCAACATATCCTCGTGCCTCAATGCAACGTAAATATACTCTACCACCAAAGCATAAAAACAGCAAACTCATTGTTGCTGTGAGTGATTGGTGTGTTTGTTTTGCTTTATATTTTCTCACCAACATGTCTGATCTTTTTCTCATTGCAGGAACTGTATGAGCTCTCGGTAAGTATGCTGCTTTCATTTTTGAAAATGTGCTCGTCAAATTCTCCTTTTTCCACCAAATGAAAAGTTTGTAGAGAGCAGTAAAATAACAGATGAATATTATAAATAGTGGCCTTATGTTTTTAATGTTTGCCAGTTAATGTAGAAATTATTTTAAGGTCATGTGTTTTGATAATATTTTAAGGTGTCTTAGTCAATCTGTTTAAGATTCAGTATTTTTTAAAAATGAGGATCTAATCTGTATAGGTATTATTATTTTATTAACCAACATGTAAGTTACCCTATTGCCTAGTAACTTGACATGAATGGTTAAGACTGTTGTTTGTGTCTGCGTGTGTCTGTGTGTGTGTGCATGTGCAGTCAGCGTATGAGATAGGTATTGTGCGCCAGTTTCCCTTTTCCTCAGCGCTCCAGAGGATGTGTGTGGTGGCTCGTCTGCTGGGGGAGAAACGTATGGATGCCTACATGAAGGGGGCGCCGGAGGTGGTGACAAGTCTCTGCAAGAAAGAGACAGGTAAGATGTCTAATTACTGTAACTGCTATAGTGGTGAACAGCACTGAAATATATTATTATCATTATTAATGTCATTAGGGATGTGCTGTGGCTAATGTAGAGTATTATTGGCAGATAAGTAAGACAAATAGATGTATGGTATGGTTACCATAATTAAATTTCTGCCGATAATAATGTCCCGCTGCAGACTATGGAACCACTCTCCTCCACTATGTCTTCACTTGCTGTCTCTCTCTGACTTAACTCATTACTTCAATGTCCCTCATCTTCTCAGTGCCAGTAAACTTTGCAGAGGTTTTGGAGGGCTACACCAAGCAGGGTTTCAGGGTCATAGCTCTGGCTCATCGTCGACTTGAATCCAAACTCACCTGGCACAAAGTCCAAAACATCAACAGGTAGCGTTCTGTATATTGTTGATAATGTTACTTTTGACCTTTGTTTTAAACATTACCACTGAACTTCAAGCTGCTGCTGCTTTTAGCATGCTGCTTCACACTGACGACACACTGTCACACCTGCTTTCCTCTGGTCTGACATACAAATAAGAAAATGAAGTTAGGGGATGTTATGACAAAATAAAGAACCCTTGTGAACTTAGCATGTTAAAAATAAAGACTGGGAGCAAATGAAGTCTAGTTCTATGTATCAAGTTCTAGATATTTTGTTCTTGGCACATAAATACAAACGTTGAATGTGTTTTCCTCTGAAACAGGGATCACATCGAGGCAAACATGGAGTTCCTGGGTCTGATCATCATGCAGAACAAGCTGAAGGCAGAAACCCCAGGGGTGCTGCAGGACCTCCGCCGAGCCAACATTCGCACTGTCATGGTTACTGGTGAGACCGTTTACACACACACACACACACACACACACACACACACACAGGCCTGAAGTAAACCACTACTAGCATCAATATAGTCACTAACACAACACACAATCTGCCTGTGGTTGGTTCAAGTTCTTGTATTGCTGTGACACAGGTGCATATTGAGGTTGGTAATCTGCATGTTGGTACCAAATAGATTAAATCCCTCTGGTATTTACTCAGCTGTACTAATACCAATTTATAACATTTCTAGGCTGCTCAGTGTAACTGGCACAAACTAACTCAGATGTCTGCCGAAGGATTCTTTCACTTTCTTGCTTAGCTTCTGAAGGTTGCTACGCAGGTCCTGACAGAAAATGTGTCACGTTAAAGCTGAAAATTTAACTCAGTAATTCATGTGTGAGTCGTGATCTTCACATACAGTATTCTGCACCATGTCGGAGCGAGGCTTTCTCCCTAATCATTCCCATTTATAGGGCTCCAGCACAATAGGTTCCATGTTTTCGTTCTGCATCAGCCCCGTACTTATATTAACAAAGGTTGTTAAAATTGTGAAATGAAAGTTGTGTGTCGTATTCACATTCCAGGTGACAACATGCTGACAGCTATCTCTGTGGCCCGGGACTGTGGAATGATCCCTCCCAAAGATACAGTCATCATTGCTGATGCCCACCCTCCCTATGATGGACAAGCCGCCAAGATCACCTGGAGATACGCTGACAGGCCGAACAAGACATCTCGCCTGGAGGTGAGGCGATGGGCTGAATGCTAACTTGTCGGGCTTTTTTATTGGGACTTTTGGCTGCACTGAGTGAAACAATGCAGTGTTGATTTGCGTTTCCATTACAGTTTAAAGGCACCAAGACTTAGTTGAAAGAAAGCAGATTGGAAATAATCTGGATTAAACTACCAAGAAATACTTTTCTGGTTTCCACAAAATGGACCTTGAATAAAGTCAGCACAGTTGCAGTCGCTATTCAAATACGTTTCTCAATGTATGTAGAAGAAAATACTTAAAACAACTACATACATTGGTTTACATAATGCAGTCCAGTGCAACAGCTTAATTATAGAATATGACCTTTGCAAAACCTCATTCCTAATTGCTATTTGACATACAGTGCAGTTGATTTCAACTCTTAAATAAATATTGAGGCAACCTTCTGTCTATTTCTTATAATGTTTTGTCTCTGATTCATACTTTCATTATCCTAACAGGAAGTAAACATCAGTCTTGAGGATGTGTGTCACGTAGATGAGCCCAAAACACAGGAGATGTACCACTTCGCTATGAACGGAAAGTCGTTTGGTGTCATCGCCGAGCATTTCCCTGACATGCTTCAAAAGGTGAGTTCTCTGAAGTGAGAGCGGACATCACTCCAACCTTTCCTGCAACTGGAATAGAAATGTTAAATTTGCCTCTGCTGTTTGCGTCTCCATGAGATCTCCATGACATCTAATGTTTCTGTTGTCATGATCGTGTGTTCTGCCTTTCAGCTGGTGCTGCATGGCACAGTGTTTGCCCGAATGGCTCCGGACCAGAAAACCCAGCTCATTGAGGCGCTGCAGGGCGTAGAGTGAGTATTCACGTCCAACACATGATGTAACCATGAAAAATTACTTTGGAAAGTTGTCTTAAGTTTACAGAAGTATTACATCTACAATATATGCTACAAAACTGAGCACAGAGTCACCACTCTTTATTATTTACTCACAGCTACTTTGTGGGGATGTGCGGAGACGGCGCTAACGATTGTGGGGTATGTACAGCTACTTCTAAAAGTAACTATTTATGTGACAATAACAGGTTTGCATGGACTTTAATTGATTGTAGTCTGGACATACTTCGTAATTCTCACTTTCTCCACCCAGGCTCTGAAGAGGGCTCATGGTGGCATCTCTCTGTCAGAGCTCGAGGCCTCTGTGGCCTCTCCCTTCACCTCCAGGACTCCCAACATCTCCTGTGTCCCCAACCTCATCAGGTTTGTTTCATTTGTGTTCCACACTTTAAATAAATATGCGGCAGAGAAAATATAAGTGGGGAAAGTGACAAGTAAAACCTAAAAGCACTGGGATGGACAATGTTGTTGTCATTTGATGCTATTTTGTAGTGGTAGCAATGAAGCATAAACCACTGATACAGTGTCTGAAAAGTTAATTTTCTGATTATTTGGTGAGGTTCTTGTGTATTGAATTTTCACACTCTAACACAAGAAAACCACCCCATGCTTTCCAAATTCAGAGAAGTGAAAGAGTTGTGTTTTATAGTTTTATTAAATAATGTTACTTAATGTGTTGCTTTTACAGGGAGGGGCGTGCTGCTCTCATCACCTCCTTTTGCGTGTTCAAGTTCATGGCCCTCTACAGCATCATCCAGTACATCAGTGTCACTCTACTCTACTCTGTACGCAGTGCTGCCTCCACAGTTAATAGTAGCTGAGGAATCCACGAGGAATACAGTCCCTGATCTTTTGTTTTTGTTTCTTAGATCCTCAGTAACCTTGGAGATTTCCAATTCCTCTTCATCGACATTGCCATCATCCTCCTCATTGTCTTCACCAGTAAGTATAGGAAAAGAAACAAAGAAAACAAAATACGATTATGTCTTTATTTTTCCATCTCTGCCGTCACTTCTCTTCACCTACAATGTCTGTTTTCTGCCCATCCTTCCCCCCTGCTCCTCCTCAGTGAGTCTGAACCCAGCGTGGAAAGAACTGGTGTCACGTCGTCCCCCATCAGGTCTCATCTCAGGGCCTCTGCTGTTCTCTGTGCTGACCCAGATCCTCATCTGCTTGGGCTTCCAGACACTCACATTCCTTTGGGTCCGACAGCAGCCCTGGTACTCAGTCTGGACACCACTGACAGAGTGAGTACCTGCTGTCATTGTCGATGTGTTTCTTTCTACCAGGCGTGAGCCTGAAGTGAATTGTGTGTTTGTTTGTGCATGTGTGCACATGTGAGTGACAATATTTGTCTTTCAGCTAATCCTGCAAACTACTGGACTGATCAGCCTAATATTTCATGTGCATATTTATAACTATGGTTAAGGATCTCTCGTTGTTGCTGTGATTTACAGTTGCTGAGAAACATGATTTATTGACTCCCAACTCCTCTTAACTGTCCGGAAGGGGTTTCAAGTCCTCAGCAAATTATGTAGCAGAAGCAGAGAGCAAAAGGCATGTCAGGCAACTGGTCAGGGCCGTGCGTAGTCTGTTGCCAGCCAGTTTTTGGCCTTTGTCTCGGCTCAAAAACTGACATTCTTAATGAAGTTTGGTTTTACTTTAAACTGGAGCATCTGTAGGTTAATTCCATTAACTTACTGTAAGTCATTTAAGTTAGACATGAGAAAAGATGTTTCAAAATAAAACTGTTTTGTTATCTTTGCCATCTTGACTGTAAAGGCTCTGACACACCAAGCCAACGGTCATAAATGTAAACAAACTGCTAAAGTCAAACTACACGAGCTAAGATTATTTTTCTTTTGTGTTGTTAATGTGCTAACTGGCTAACTAGCATCAAGACGTTGTTCTGGTTTCTTCTTATATGAATGACTAATAAAGACTGCCGCAGCTGCCTGCCAGTATGAAGAGTTATTTCCTTTCATGCAGATTCACAATTTATGTGCTGGTTGGCTGTCGTCTTTGCGGTGTGTTCATGTGCAACCTTTTGGCCAAGACGCAGGCAACGTGAAGTGACACAACAGTCGGCTTTCATTGCTGCTAGTTCTCTGAAGTTGGTTTTGTGTGTCTGGGCCTTAAGGGAGCCGGGAGGGACAATCCTCTGGGCACAGCTGCACCGCACATACTGTCTTGAGTGGCTGCGGTCGGCTCAGCCTCTTGGGAGAGATCTGCACTCTACTGAGTGCACTTTTCTAGTTTCATTATGTGCTTTAAATAATGTAAATGGACTTCTGTATTTTGACCACAGACCAAAAATGGTATTTGATTGTTGTTGAATTGAACTCTCCTCTCTCACAGTGCCTGTAACGAGTCAACGCATATTAATGTATCGGACCACAACGACACTGAAGTGGACGACCACAACATTCAAAACTTCGATAACACCAGCCTCTTTTATGTCTCCTCCTTCCAGTATCTCATCGTTGCCATCGTTTTCTCAAAGGGCAAACCTTTCAGGCAGCCTAGCTACAAGAATTGTAAGAAACTTGCTTCTTCATAAATCTGTCGTAAAATAGTTATTTTTATATGTTATAAATTTGTTTGTGTGTGTTTGTGCGTGTGTGTTCTCTCCCCAGGGCCTTTTGTGCTGTCTGCCTTGGGTTTGTATATTTTCCTGCTGTTCATCATGTTCTACCCGAACAAAGCCATTGATGAGTTTTTCGAGGTAAGAAGACGTCAAACACAAGAAACCACTTTACTTAGCTCTGGTGTAGACTGTAGCTTCTTTTATCATGCCGAGCTCTATACTCTTTCCTATAGACATATTAGGCCTTAAAACAAGGTTGTCTTGCTAGTAATCTCTGATAGTCAGCGTTGGAGTGTCTCTCTTTCTCTGTGCAGATTGTTTGTGTCCCGTATGACTGGAGGTTTAAACTCTTCCTCATCATCTTGGTAAATGCTGCTGTGTCTGTTTTGGTGGAGGTAAGACACACACTTCAACACATGGTAACAGTAGATGTTTTTCTCATGTACAGTTTTTGTTTTTTCATGCAGTGTGCTCATCTTTGTCTCATTTAGCTGGACAGCAGGATCAATCTTGTGTTGTGAGAAGAATTTATGTTGTTGAGTGAAAATGTTCTTTTCCATAAAGAGACAAACTACGTTATCTGTAACAGTTAACACTTAACGTATTTGACCATTTTTGTTGGTGAAATGTTTACATTTGTTGGGCTTTTGGAAATCATCAAAGCAGCATTAGTTTGTGCCACACTCAGTGGATCAGTATTACTGTGCCTCTGCCTTCCTTTTAGATGATTGCCCTAGCATTCATGCATTTCTTAGTAGAAACCCTAGATGATGCTATTTCCTAAATTTCCAGTGCAAATTTCTTTAAGCGCTCTAAGTGAATTTAATAAAACCTGCCAAAATGATTTTGCACTTCATCAAAAATTCAGTGTGTCCGTGTTTTGAGACAATAGAATCCATGCACTGTCTTCTTACTAATGTTGAATTTAATGTTAACCTCACATGAAATGATTAACACACATCATGGAAGAAGTTGCCACGCTTCATTACTTAAAGGCATACTATGCAGGATTTTCCTAAAAAAAAAATGAAAATATGGACACAACAGTATCCCTCTCAGTCATCACTTACAACCCACTAAAAGTGTGTGGGGGTGTATTTATTTTATCTGCCCAAGTGTTCATATTTTCGTCTTCCTTTGGCTTGTTCTGTACATTTCTGAGTGTCAGCGTTTGGGTCGTGGTGTGTAGCCTCCAGCCAATAGCGGCATGAGGTCAAAACTTTATAAAAATGTTGCGACCAGGTTACACTGCTGTCTCCGTCTCTCTCCTCTGCTCTGTGGATGCCAGCTACATGTCTGTGTGTCTGTTCGATCAGGGGCAAAGTGGAGCCCCACTCACACACACGCACACACACAGAGCAGAGAAGCCAAGCGGACAAGATGAAGCATGAATTCACACAAAATCCAGCAGTGCAGCACCTTCCTGCGGGGTTGTCTGAAGGTGTGGGTGTTTGTTTGTGCTTTAAAACGTAACTGTCGTGACACAATGGGAAAATAACTTTTTATTTCTTTGTTCTCGTTAACGCCGCTCCCTGTCCTCGTTCACTCTGTAGCTCTCATCAGTCTCGTTTAGACGAGGAGGAAGGGCCAAATTTTAATGCTGTAATTACAAACAGCAAGCTACAAATCCTGCATAGTGTGCCTTTAATTTATTTACCCTAACATGTAATGTTTAACACACAACTTAATGGAAGAAGTTGCCACGCTTGATTACTGAAGGCTTGGATACATTATGGCTCTGCAAAAACAATTAAAGACCTCTGTGCAAAAAAATACAGAGGCTATGTGAAATCAAATTAGCCTCTCTGTAATTCTTTCCCCTGCCCACTGCGCTATTCCATAGACCTTCATCCTTGACATCGTCTTATGGAAGCTTGTGTTCAGCCGAGACAAACAGGGCAGCTTTGGCGTCACTCCTGTCGCCCCGACACCACAGGTTGGGAAAATCTGACACATTCTTCTCTAGCCCTTTCATTTTCCTCTTGTGTGGTGTTTCCTCTCTCTGTCCCCCACTTCTTTCTCTAATGTTACAAAGAGCACCTTTCCATTTTAACTTCTAACCGAGACATGCATGTGCGAGACGTCAGTCTCTTCTTGACCTGTCTTCTCCTATTCGTGTCCCTCTGACGGGCCTTCTGTTCAGGGCTTGATAACACTTTTGTTCCAGACCACTTTACTTCTGTTCTCCGGCTCCATTTAGAAACAAGCTTCATCGCTGCTCTCAAAAACAGCTGTTTTACCTAATAACATTCTTGCTGAAGCTAAAAGCTTTTTTTTTTTCAAATGTAGAGCTACTGGTGGTCCTGTTAAACACTTTTAAATTAAGTTAAGTAGGTTCATGACTGGGAAGTAAATGATTTATTTTGAAGCTTGGTGATCAAGTGAGTGAGTAATGCTCTCACCTCCTTTAGAAACCACCATAGATCCACCTTGCTAAAGGTGCTAAAAACCTTTAGCAAGGTAATAAAGGCCTTACTAAGCTTTATTTGCTGCATTCTTAGTTTCCCAGCGCTGTCAGTGGCTCCTATCAAGTATAGTATATTTAAAATCGAAGCAGACTAGCTTTAAATGTCTTTTCCAGTGTAAGGTAAAGGAGAAACTTTGACTCATTTATTTATTTATTTATTTATTTATTTATTTATAATCTGGAAAGGTCTGCTGTGGAATCCTTTGTTTGATCTTTAACTCCATGAGCTTGTTTTTGGGGAGTGGGCTCAGTTTTTAAGCTGCCCTTTCCAACTCCTTCAGACTATTATCATGCTGAATTTTGTTTTGAATGACTTGCATGCATGAAGTATTGTTGCAGTTTCCCAGTATAAAGAAATGTGCCTGCGTTTCACACAAACAGCTCCTCTCCAGTTTTATATTTTGCATGCAGCAGTGATATCAGCATGCCACTGTCAGATTTGCATCGGTCAGTTCAAGTGATTAGCTGAACAAAATGTAACACCAGTTTCTGGAACCTTTCATCCCTCCCTGTCCCCCTTTCTCTGCCATTTTTATTTGGCTTATTTGTTTGTTTGTGGGGTTGTGGTATTTCCAGGGGTGCATTGACCTGCAGGCATACAAGTGTCTGACCCGGCTGTGCTGCCCAGGCAAGACGACACCCAAGGCTCGCTATATGCATCTGGCCCAGGAGCTAAGTGTGGACCCCGACTGGCCTCCAAAGCCAACCACCACCACTGAAGCAAAGATCCGCCCGGAAAATGGTTCTACCTATCAAATCATGACCAACTCCTAGCACCCCAACGCCCCCTCACAGTATCCAATATATCCCTCTCATACAGGAGGAGTGCATATGACGCGTTCATTGAACGCACATTCAACCTATTCAAATAAAACTGCTTGTCGTTACGATTCACAGAGACTTGCGTCTAATACTGTAGTTCAGAGACGTTGCTGCAAAAACCTTATTACACATAAGTACCAAATAAAGTTAAGTTTCAGTTCTCTCAGCACTCTTGCTCTCTCTGACTCAACCACTCGTGCGCTCTCAGGTCTCACTAGCTCTTCTTTAAATAAATTTAAATTCCCATATTCCCATTCTTTACTGCAATATCTTTCCTCTAAAGCTGAGCAGCTTTCAGCCCAGACTGGGAGGAGGGGGTGATCAGTCAGGTCGAGCGTTGACCTCTTTAGATTGCCTGCAAATGCAGATTTAATCCCCTCACTCTGTCTGTGTGGAAGGGGAATAAAAGACAGCCAAAGTCCCACTCCACTTCAGAGCTAACTGCAGACTTACACGTGCAAGAGAATCTCCAGATTTCATTCGCAACCACAGTACTAGATGTTAATTTCAGATAAAGAGTAAAATAGCATTATATCAAACCTGAGCCTCTCAGAATGATCACTGAAAGGAAAAAGTCCAGTGTAGGATTCAACCGCTGTTAGCCTCATAGAGGGGTTGTTCTTTGGCCCTCTAAAGTACGGCCCACTCTTACTTCAATGATGAGTAAGATGGATAAAGAGTCTGGACGAGTTTGAGCAAGAGTGTGGAAGAAAGAGATTTCACTGACCAACTCTGTACGAGTCGATCGTACAGTTTTTAAAAGCAGCAAGTTGTATTTCTGTGCAGCCAACCTCACCTTTAAGACGTTCGCACACTAATTTGTTTCACAGGTCTAACCTGATTGCTACTATGTAGTGGTCTTACACCGCTAATGTACATATAGAGCGTCATTTTAACGAACTAGCATTACCATCTGGTAAGCACTCATTATGAAACATAGAGTCCTAACCAAAAAGAAAAGCTTTAAAGCTTACCATGGACCCCTCAAGGATGAATGAAATTACTAATCTGGAAACAGTATTCAAGAAGTTTTTCAAGCACACTGTGAGTTGTAGAAGATTAGGGATCCTGGAGCGGCTTCAGTCAACTTGTTCGCCCCTGACACAAGTTTATATGCACATTTACAAGTAAACGCACACAAAAAATATAGACTTACTGGCTATCAGGAGCCAATGATAAAGGTCTGGAAAAGGAAACGGGGCATTTCCAGATATTGTTAAGTTTGGAAAATGCTCATAAATCTGAAAATATTCCTGCTGACGGAACAAAGTAAAAGTATTTATTAACTTGCTGTCATTAGCCATAATGTGGCATGGCATCTGAAAATCTTACTTTTGTTCCCGATCACTTTTAATTTAAACCCTCAGAATTTCAGAAAGTTACGTGTTGCTGTTTTAAGCAGGCAGGGTAGGTTTAGGGAAAGTGTGCTTTTGAACTTTGAAGCCTTAATTACCAAATACAGTACATTATACATCAGATTGGTAATTGAAACTACCAAGTGATGAACCTCAGAAATAAATCTGAGGTTGCATTTTTCTTAAATAATTTGGCCCAAAGTTTCTAACACAGTGAAAACATACTGGCTTGTAAAAAGGACTTAAAGAGAACAGTGAGGTAGAGAGATGTGCTCATCCTCTCTCAACCACAGGCTGGGACCTGTGGCTGGATCTCCGTCGTGTTTGCCAGTGTGTCGGAGTTTAGGGTTTTTAATAAAGATATTGTTATGTAGAAAAATGAAAACTGAAAAAAAAAAAACATAAAGCAGACAAAAATAAAAAGATAAAATTCATCTCAGCTTTTGAGGCATGCGAGTGGATCCATCGGACTGTTGGTCCAGACTGAAATAGCTCCATAACTATTAGCTGTATTGCCATGAAACTTAGCACAGTCATGGAGGGACCCCCAGAGGATCAATTGTAATGTTTTGTTAATCTGATTTCTCATGTTGGTCCGTTAACCAGTCAACTACACTTAATAACAGGATACCTCTAATCTAACGACAGAATTCTCACCAATCTCAGCTGTACTTCGATATAAATCCTATCACAACTTTACACCGAACATGATGATTGTTAGCATACCATGCTAACAAGTCTGACAGGGAACAACACGGCCTTTCCTCGGCGGCTCCCCTCATGCCAAACATTCACCCCACTAGTGGTAAAGATCTAACAACAGCAAATATTACTCTACTTTTCAACAACAAAAATATGTTTTCTAGCGTGTAACGAGCTTTACACCCTAACGGGCCACCAGCGTGGCTATAAACTTTTAATCTTAAGTATTTGCATCTATGAGCCATGTCCTGTCAGCATCGAATGACGTCAGACTGAAAACACACCATGACTTGCATGAAGCCAGCACCCTATCGTCATGTTCTGAAGACTTGATGGTTGCAATACTAGAACTATCACTACCAGTACAGAATTACTGTAGAGTTAAGAAACATTTACATCTTTGTATTTAAAAAAAAACAAAAAAAAATCAGCATGAATCTGGCTGGCTATGGCGGACAGTTAATCACATGCATGAGACCATACAGTTCACAGCATCCTACATTTACAAACTCGTGTCAGATTGGCTCCAGAAAGCCAGCAGTGCTGCTTACATTTCTTTACTTTGAAAACTAAATTTCTTCCCATGGAAGACTAATTAAAGGCGTGATAGTAAATAAAGGCAAGGCATTGTGCATGTCATCAGGTCTCTGCGCATTCAAGACATCCCCGCTGATAACATATACACATGTATTCATGTATTGTACACACAGTAGGCCGACTGCATAGAGAGTTAAGGGCTATATTTTATGTTCACTGCTCTGTCTTTGATATTGACAGTGATGCTCCAAAAAATCTATTCTGTAAGTATCAAACACTCACTCACTTGAAGCTTGTAAGGTGGCCGTAAAAGCATGTTGCTTCGTCCTCAGTTTAAACCTGACTGTGGAAATTGAGTTTAAGAGATTTTAATAATGACACACTGAGCTGAAGGATGGAAAGCAGAGTTTGCATTGCAGGAATAGCTTGAGGAGTTTTTGCATTTTGCTCCTTTTTTCAGCCATGGAAATTAGAAATGTAATATAATTTGTTCTTTCAAAGTCCCGCCCCTTTTTGCTTTGTGCTCCAGTAACAGTTGAGCAAGTTATGAACACGGCACAACCTCGGTCAGCTTCACCACTTTCCTGTTGTGTTTTATTATGCTGCGTAAGATGGTTAAAGCATGTGTCTGGGGGACTAACGTAATCTTCGCAGCCACAAGACACTGTATATATTGTTAAACACATCTTAAGTTAGCCACACTTAGCAAATAGCTAGCTAACTATGTTTGTTAGCTAACGTATAGCAACAAGAGGAGTTAACCTCACGTCACATCACCAACGTCAGGACAGGACAGATAGGAATTGTTGTTAGCCAGATTGAGGCTAATGTTCCTTTGTTTGTTTTATCTCTGTAAGGCTACGTGCCACCCACACATTAGCTTACGTTCTACAGTAAACAGAGACTAACTTAAGGCCAGCGCAATGGTCTGAAGTCAGTTGGAAATACATGGAGTACTGTTCAGATCCCCAGCAGGGAAAAGGGGACGCACACCTGGCAATGCAGGAGCAATGCTGATTGATAGTCGCTATCATCGGTCCCTGCATCTTCCTTTTATGTTGAGATTGGAAGCTTCAGTTGCGTCATTTTGCTTTTTTAAAAAAGGTAATATCGTGAATATATCCTTCCATCACACACTGAAGTCCTATCGTCATAGTCCTGTAGTCATGCTGTAGTATTTATTGCCTGACACCCAGAAACGGTCTAATAAACACTGCAGCACACTGCTAAGCAGAACCAGCATCATCACTGTTTTCTTTTCGTCAAGCTTGTCCGACTTAGCAACAGTATCCATCGCTCAGATGATTAAATTCGAGCTGAAGAAAACAAGCCTTTAACAGCCACCATTAAAGCCACCAGAGACGGTGTTTGATCCCTAAAGAGCAGATTTAGGATGGAGTATCACTTTAAAGCCAAGACACCAACACACATGCAGCTGGTTGTCAGCGTCAGTATAACTGTGTGCTCTGCCTCGCAGCCTGCCTTTCATAAATTGTACGGTTTAATATTAAGGATTTCAAGGAGTGTGTGTCCCAAAGTTTTTTCAGACTGCTAAGCCGCAGTTCAAAAGAATGTTAAAATCAATGTAATGTTACTCCTCCTCCCTGATTAAAATTACGCAGTTATTTATCAAACATCTGGTTGCAGCAGTGTCATGTGACACTCGGTCACGACATCGCATTTAGCTTGTCCATAAGTAATGGTTTTATTCATATAGAACAAAATCACGACAGATTTTCTTATCATCCGTAACGAGTTTGAAGTTGCTCAGCTCCTAAAAGCCATTGTCTGTTGAGATACTTGTAATGTTACAAATGCATATGAATACATGTGATCCATACTGTTTCTATGATGAGCTCAAATGTGATATGAGACTAAAGTCTGAGCAGATACATTGTTTATTTAATGGGCAGTTAATAGTATTCTGGAGCAGGATTTACAGCACTGTAGATGAAACTGGTGAGAACTGCATAACGTGGCTCAAATAGACGATTTTGTGCCAATTTGCAGAAAGATTTTGATTTTATGTCGGAAAAAAAAAAACATGGGCCACATGGGTTTATACACCTCTGAACACTCAGCGGTGTTTCTTCTTTTTATATTTGCTTTCAGGGTTTTTTTTCTCTAGATAGCTACTGAGGCTAAAACTGAATGTTGTGTAAAGAACAAAATTTTAATGCAATGCAATACTATGGTTATTGATTATTTTTAAGACTTTTCATCACATCTGTATTGGTTATTTGAAAAGATAAGAAGAGAAGTTTAATTTTAGCTCGTGTTTATCTCGTCAAATCCGATTTGACTCAGCAGAAGTAGACTTTAAAAGGTGATAATAATATTAGAGGTTGGATTCTATCTGTATATACGAGATGTACATTTCTAGCGTGTGCATAAAAGTCAAAAGATTTAGTTATAAAAATGTATGGTTTTTGGATTATCAAAGGGCTGGTGTGTCTTTTTCTACTATTTTGGTACTGTGTTACAATCAGTTGTCTGTCTACTTTTGATTTGTACTGTCTGTTGGATTTATTTGTACTTTCACTTCTGCTATGGAGTTGCATTAGCTTGGATCTTATTTGGGCATGAATCCTGGGCATTTATCTCACATGTTGAATCAGTTATTGTGAAGTATGATTGGGTTTATTTGTTTATTTTTGGGGTAAACACAAAGCAGCACATGTCTACTTTAGAGTTTGAAGAAAGTCGAGTCCTGAGTGGAAACATTTTGTCTCTTAAAGTAGACCTCAGCTTTTTTTTTTTCATTTATTTTTTTTTTTGCTTCTCTTTTGTCTCAATGCTTTGTGTGATATTAAGGACTTGACACAAGAAGGGAATTCAACTGGTGTATATTTGGCGCCTCCTCTCAGCGAATACAGAATTTGAGCACCATTAGACAATCTTGTTACTTTTCCGTTCGATCATCCGATGTACATATTTTGCTTTCTTTGTCTGGAACTTTTGAAAAGATCATTTACATCCATGTGAAATTAAAGTGTAATTGGCAAAAAGAATGTGCATTGCTGCTCGATATCAGCGGTCTGTTGTAGAAGTGTGATATATTGCTGCTAGGGGCAAAATGATGCAGTCTCAGCTCGGTCATAACTGTGCACCTTGATACAGAAAATTAATCAACTCAATGACGTGCAAAGTGTAAATACTACTATTGCTTGTCTTCTACGCTACGGTTTTGCCTTTTATCCTGACACAGCT
Source organism: Chaetodon striatus (assembly GCA_029783705.1). Lineage (NCBI taxonomy): Eukaryota > Metazoa > Chordata > Actinopteri > Chaetodontiformes > Chaetodontidae > Chaetodon > Chaetodon striatus. Next base: position 16,166,698 of record JAPZEB010000021.1, on the reverse strand, counting down.
ATGTCAAAGCAATGGCTTTTATGCTGAAACCTCTATGCTCTTATACAGGTACAACATATACCGACTTTTGACAGTTATCATTGGCCTCTTACTCACATCATGTATTTTAAACAAACTATCGAATGGCATTTAGATTGAGTCAGCCACTGAGAATATGAAACCTCACGTGGATGTTGTTTCCTCAGGGAAATGTGTCTATTTGTAATGAATACAGAAAATAATAAAAGTTGATACCCAAACTGAATGAAAATATAGTGTTGGTAAAACTTTTTATTACAGTCCATCTGTACTGTATGTCAGCTCCTTCAGTACACTTTATCCGGTGGGCTTTTTATTTGCAGCTCACACACCTCAGCAAGAGGCTTATGTGGGGTATATTTTTTGTTTTTATTGGCAGAGATGTACATTTTTTTTTTTTTTTTTTTTGAAAATTTTTGTACTTTATAATTTATTTTTTATTTATTTTCATTTCTTTCTCCCTAAGGATTGTATTTCAGATTTATCTTGATTTCTTTCTTTTCAATAAATGTTCTTAAAACTGCACATCTGCGAGTCATTTATTTCCATTGTGTATATGCAGGTTACCATGAAGCTGTGGAAGCTGCAGCAGATTAAGTGGTTATATGTAGAGAATAGTGAGCAGAAATTCAAAGTACAGTGCTGCTAGAGATTTAGTGGGTGCTGTACCAGGTTAATGTGATATAACCACAAGATATTTACGAACTGAACAAGCTGACTGGGATCATTTACATGTGAACAACTGAGCAGCACATAATGGATAGTGGGATACTGAAGGCTGCAGAGCTTACACAGGTTGTAAGCCTGAAAATCAACATAAGATATCTCATTTAGCAGAGCCTTCAAAACCATTGTGATGCTCTTATACTAGAAATCTAGACATACAGATGTACAATACAGCTGCAGTCTTGTAAGCATCCTCCTCACTTGTGTAAGCACTCACCCTAAACACAAATGAAGCTTATTTAAAATCCTGTGTGTATATCAGGAGGCTGCAACAAGTGGACTTGCTGTAATTATTTTGGAAATGAGACTAGAGAGAAAGTTTGACACCCTCAAATCTTTATTTGTTGACCCGTGGGCCCTCCTGTGAGACATGCAAAATCTTGCCTAGTTACTGAGCACTAAGATCTGCATGCGTAGGTGTAGATTTTATAGATTTTGGGGGAACACGGGACATGTGCCCGTCAAAATTTAGAATATGTGTGTCTGTCCCCACCAATGAAATTATGAAAGTAGTATAGGGCTTATTTTGACAATTTTGACCATATATTGATGCAGAAAAATTAACCAGAATGCAGAAAATTACGTGTTTGATGCTCAAGATTTTCTAGCAGAGATCCCTCAAGCTCTTGGTTTCATATTTGCACCCACCCCCATGTTGAAACAAACCGACATCCTTGTCTGCATTGACAGCCTTTAGCTAAGATCACACAGCTAACTGCAGACTTTTTTTTTTCTAACATATTTTTATGATGTAACTGGACAGTCTCTCAGTCATCAACTTAATCTGATTGTACTTTGTCCTTAACTAGCCCAAGCTGCACCTGTTTATTCAAATGACATCTTTATCAGTCATGTTGATTGTATTGCCCATGCAAATGTCCCAACTAACAGGTAGCCCTTAAAATGGTGTCTGCCTTTGGTCGTTGGATTTACTTAGAAATCATACCATTCTGATGTTACAAATTTGAAGCTTGGGTGACAGAGAAAGTCATTTTCACTTTTGCATCTTGAAGCAAACACTGTGTCCAGAATCGGAAATACTTTATTGATCCCAGGGGGAAAATGTGGTTTGTTGCAGTTGCTTAGGTGTAAAGTGTAGAGGATTATAGAAGTAGAAATAAGAAGCACAAGTATGAAGTATATAAAACATGTAAAAAAAAAAATAAGATAAAAATTTACACATTTGCAGTTTGCTACAGTGTTAACACTGATATGTAAATTGATTAATTATGAAGTAAAGTGTGGAAAGAATATGTGCGTCATGCTATGATACAGAATAGAGAATAGAATGGAAAGAACTTAAAAGACGAAATAATAATAATAAAATACGTTAAAATAAGTGCACAAATAGAAATTAAATTAAGATAAAAATCGTCCATTCCACAGTCTAGCCAGTTGTGGCTAATGTAATGTGTATAAGTGTGTGTGTGTGTGACTGGATTCAGGACGTATTAAACAGTCTTACTGCCGTGGGGACGAAGGATCTCCTGAAGTGCAGTGTGAAGAGCCGACTGCTGCAGCTGCTCCTCTGTCGCTCCAGGAGGCTGTGGAGAGAGTGTCTGCTATTGTCAATTATAGCTTTCAGCTTGTTCAGTGTGCCCCTCTCCACCACTGTTCGTAGTGGGTCCAGTCTCCTGCTGAGCCAGCTTTTCAACCAGCCCAGTCTGTCCAAACGCTTGTTTTTGTCTGTCAAGCCTCTGCCCCAGCACACAGCAGCGTAGAAAAGTGAACTGTCCATCACTGAGTGATAGAGCATGGTTAACATCTCACACGTCAAAGGACGTCAGTGTCCGCAGGAAGAACAGGCGGCTGCTATACAATGTATAAAACTGGTATTAAAGGTTAGAAATACAAAATATGTGTATAATGCTACAGTTTGCAACACAATATGTACATAAGTAGCAATAAGAATAAGAAATATATATAATATGTGCAACATATGTCCAGTGGCTACTTGTTAGATGAAGCCATCAATATAATTATGACACTGATGTATCATACATTATCATCCCACTCGCCCAGGCAACTTATTTTACAGTGATTTCCCCAAAAATACAAATCTTAGACTATATTTTTGGGGACATTACTTTCAGTTCAGTCAAATTAAAGCACTCTGTCCTCCACATAGGAACTACTTCACTGCTGTGCTTTCTGTCAGTGCTCATTTGACTGTAGTACCATTCACAGGAAGTGGACTGTCACTCTGACTGTGTCCTTGTTAGCTAACGAGCTAGTTAGCTGCCACAATAGGCAGGCAAATGTGTTGTATTTGGAAAGATGAATCAAACCGTGCTTGAAGAGTGACTTTGAAAGAGATTAGTGTTAACCCGCTGTCGAAAGCAGCGCCATGTTGCGTGTCGGGAGTAAAGCTGCCTGGTGAGTTCCCATTTCGTGAAGGTAACGGTAGCAGGAGCTAGCTGTGTTAGCTGCGGTGGGAGGAAAGCACACATAGCTAGCTGGTCATTTTGACAGCTGAGGACAGCCAAGCTAGCTACCTGCTGCGTGTAAATATCAGTCTTCCCAGCAAAATAAAAACACATCGAAACATAGAAACATGACGTTAGCTAATAAATGCTAATTAACGTCTCCTCAAACTGCCACCGACATTTAAATTAAGCTTCAAAGCGACCTGTGCCGCTATTATGGATTTTGACGTTACTTTAACGTTAGCTAGGTAACGTTTCCGTCTTTAGCTAGCTATACCGTGATTTTGGGGAGAATATGGTTTATCCTACAGTCTGAACTGACTTACAGACCATTGTGATTTGAGCTAGCATACCTTATATTATCAAATACGGTTTGTTTAGCTGAGCATATGATAGTATTGTAACGTTACCGGTGACACGATGGATTTGTTTACATAATGTATTTGAATGTAGCATGTTACAGCTTCATGTGGCTCTACGTAAAAGAAAAAAACACTACCATAACCCATAATTTATTACAGTATGGCAGACGTATACACTAGCAATAATAATGCAGTTGCGTATTTTATTACCCTTAACCATCAGCTGCTGCTCTCTGTACACTATCTCAGTTCACTACTCTAAGGCCTTTCCTGATGATGGGTCACAGGCTGGAGATGAAGACATTTGTTTGACTTACATTATCTTGACCTACTCAGGGTTGGAAATTAACTTTTTTGTCTACATGCCACTGTAGATTTCAAAGTCTATCAGCCACTCGCAAGATAACCATAGTTTCTGTGGTTGTTAGTGAGGCAAATTTAGCAGCCACTTGCATATGTGACCAAAATTTGGCTGGTGGTTGGTGCTGCTTTCTAACCCTGACTGATCCTACTACTGCTACAGGTACTGCCAGTGTTACCAGCAAACACTGGAGCTACTGATGCAAGCTTTAGAGTTATTTAGTGTCTAATGTATTGTCTTTAGACTAAAATTAGACTTTATGTTGCTCTTTGATCAGTAACAGCATTATTAGGGATGAAATTAGGGGGATGACCAGACGCATCCATCGGGATTCTACACAGATCAGCCAAACCATTAAAACCAAGTCAATAACATTGATCATCACATCATCACATGCAATGTTCTGCTGGGAAACGTTGGGTCCTGGCATTCATGTGGATGCCACTTGACGCGCTCCACCCACCCAAACACTGTTAAAGAGTAAGTATTCTCCTCATGGCAACAGCACTCCCTAATGCTGTTGGCCCCCCAGCAGGAAAAGGCATCATGTCACATTAGAAAAACTGCCCAGGAAGGGCTTGAAGAACGTGAGAAAGCGCTCAAGGCATTGACCTGGCCTCCAAATTTTTGAGATCTCAGTCTGATAAAGCATTTGTGGGACGGGCTGGTACCCCAGAGGTAGCCTGATCCTTTGTGGTGCCCCGTTTGATCGGACTGGGCTCTGACCTGTCGAGTAATGGGCAACGGAGGGTTTCCTGTGGTGTCTGGCACCAGGGTATTGGCAGCAGATCCTTTGAGTCCTGTGTGTCCTAAGGTGGGATACCAGCATGTCCAACAGATGTTCAACCATATTAGGATCTCGGGAATTTGGATGCCAGGTGGATGCCTTGAGATCTTTGTCATGTTCCTTGGGCCATTCCTTAGCAGT